>PVIR01042696.1:0-12115 GCA_004026965.1 Petromus typicus | reverse complement strand
AATTAAAAGACTCTTATCACAGTGACATATGTGCACCCATGTTTATAGCAGCCCAGTTTGTGATTGCTACATCTTGGAAACAACCCAAGTGTCCATCAACTGGAGACTGGATAAAAAAGCTGTGGTTCTTCTACAGAATGGAGTACTACTCTGCCATAAACAATGATAAGTTTGAATCATTTCTACTTAAATGGACATAACTTGAGGATATCCTCATAAGTGAAATAAATAGGTCACAGATAGGTACATATCGCATCTTTTCTCTGGTATGAGAAAATGAAGATGTAAATGAGTCCTAGAATTTATGTTATATATTGTGAAATAGAAAATGCTCAATGTAAAATAAGGTGAAAGGGCTCAATGTTGAGATTGTAACAAAAAAGTAAGGAAACAAATTTTATGTATATGGGGCGGTGGTCGGGTGGGTAGGGCTATGGGAAAAAATGAGAATTAAGTTGTGTCTTATACTGGTACAAATCCCCATTATGGAGTGCAATCATGATGTGTATATTTAATGTAACAATAAAGATAAAAAAAATTGAAACCTTTCACACTAAGATCAGGAACAAGACAAGGATGCCCTCTCTCACCACTTCTGTTTAATATAGTTCTGGAAATATTAGCCATAGCAATTAGGCAAAAGAAAGAAATAAAAGGAATAAAGATAGGAAAAGAAGAAGTTAAACTATCATTATTTGCTGTTGACATGATACTCTATCTAGAGGACCCTAAAAACTCAATTAAAAAACTGGTGGACCTAATTGCCAAATTCAGTCGCGTAACTGGATACAAGTTCAACATTCAAAAATCAATAATCTTTGTATACACAAACAATAGACCCACTGAGGTAGAAATTGAGAAGTCAGTCCCTTTCATAATAGCACCCAAAAAAATAAAATACCTAGGAATCAGTCTAACAAAGGAGGTGAAAGACCTCAACTCTGAAAACTATAGCACTCTGAAAAAGGAGATAAAAGATGATATCAAAAAATGGAAAGACACACCTTGCTCCTGGGTAGGAAGAACCACTATCGTTGAAATGGCTATACTCCCAAAACTACTATACAGATTCAGCGCAATCCCAATTGAAATCCCAGCAGCATATTTCACAGGTCTAGAGAAAAAAAATCCAAACTTTCATCTGGAACCACAAAAGATCTAGAATAGCCAGAGGAATTCTAAGCAAGAGGGACATGATGAGGGATATTACAACTCTGAACCTGAAAATATACTATAAAGCCACCATGATAAAAACTACATGGTACTGGCAAAGTAACAGACTTGAGGATCAATGGAGTAGATTAGAAGATCCAGAGACTACTGCAGATACACTGAGCCACCTCATCTTTGACAAAGGAGCCAAATTCTCAATGGAGGAAAGATAGCCTCTTTAACAAATGGTGCTGGAAAAACTGGGCCAAAGACTAATGCTATACCTAGCTCTTTCACCGTGTACCAAGCTAAAATCACAGTGGATAAGAGACCTAAATATTAAAACAGAGACTCTATAGCTTCTGCAAAACAGGTTAGGCAAAAGTCTTGAAGACACTGGCTTAGGAAAAGACTTCTTGAACAAAACCTCTATAGCACAGGAATTGGCAGAAGAAATCAGCAAATAGGAGCTCGTTCTTTTAAAAAGCTTCTGCACAGCAAAGGAAACCACCAAAAGAGCAAAAAGGCAACCAACAAGGTGGGAAAAAATCTTTACAGCTGTTCCTCAGACAAAGGTTTACTATCTAGAATATTTAAAGAGCTTAAACAAATCAGCCCCCAAAATTTAAAGACCCAATTCAAAAATGGGCATCTGAAATGAACAGATACTTTTCAGAGGAAGAAGAAAAAGCAGCTAAGAAGTATATGAAGAAATACTCAACATCATTAGTCATTCAAGAGATGCAGATGAAAACAATGCTGAGATTTCATCTCACTCCACAAAAAACAGCTGCCATTTCAGAATTAGCCAGCAACAAATGTTGGCGCGGCTGTGGAGAAAAAAGAACCCTTCTCCACTGTTGGTGGGGCTGTAGACTCGTACAACCTCTGCAGAGATCAGTTTGGAGATTCCTCAAAAAGCTACAATTGGAGGTCTCATTTGACCCAGCCATTGCTCTACTAGGTACATACACAAAAGAATTAAAAGACTCATATCACAGTAACATACGTGTACCCATGTTTATAGCAGCTCAGTTCCTGATTGCTAAATCTTGGAAACAACCCAAATGTCCATCAACTGGAGACTGGATTAAAAAAAAGCTGTGGTTCTTCTATAGAATGGAGTATTACTCTATCATAAAAAATGATCAATTTGATCCTTTTTTTTTTTTTTTTTTTTTGATACAGGGTTTCACTTTGTAGTTCAGGCTGGCCCTGAGTTCAGCCTCAAACTCACATCACAGTAATCCTCCTGCCTCTGCCTCCCTAGTGCTGGGATTACAGGCGTGAGCCACCACGCCCAGCACTGTGGTATGTGGTACTGGTTGCTGCTTGGGTGAGTGTCCACGCCCAGTATTGTATGTGGTTACTGGGGATCGAACCCGGTCCCTTGTGCTTGCAAGACAGGCGCTGGAACCACTGAGCTAACTCCCCGGCCCCTGAATCATTTATACTTAAATGGATATACCTTGAGGACATCCTCATAAGTGAAATAAATAGGTCACAGATATGTAAATATCACATCTTTTCTCTGGTATGAGAAAATAAAGTTGTAAATGAGTTCTAGAATTGTATGATATATATTGTGAAATAGAAAATACTCAAAGTGAAATAGGGTGAAGGGGAAAAAATAATGAGATTATAACAAAAAAGAAAGGAAACAAAGTGTATGTATATAGGGGGGGTGGTAGGGTGGGTAGGGCTATGGGAAAAAATGAGAATTAAATTGTGTCATATACTGCTACAAATCCTCATTGTGTAGTGCAATCATGATATGTATATGTAATGTACCAATAAAGATTTCAATTTTTAAAAAGTCTAAGTTACTCTTGTTGCAACCTGCCATTCCTACAGGGCCACTTCTGAGGCAGGACACTGTTCACAGGTTTGTATTGGCTGCGAGGCTGTAGGACCATGAACTTCACACCAGTGCACACAAAGTAGCAGGAGGCAGGGTCCTTGCACACCGCATGGCCGTGCGGAGCTTGTTTGCTCTTCTGCAAGAACACTTTACATACATGTGGGACAGGAAATCCACTGCTAAAGCAAATGGAATGCAAATAATCGTGTAGCCAAAATATGAAATATCCTCTGGTTTTAAAACAAGGATTCCATGATTTTGATTTCTTTGAATTCACTGTAAAAAGTGATTCAATGGAAAAATGATAGGCCCGGGGAAAAGAAAGTATCTAAAGAATTTCTGGGGCTGGGGATGTAGCTCAGTGGTTCCATGCCTGTCTTGCAAGTGCAAGGACCTAGATTCAACCCCGGGTAACCACATACAATACTGGGTGTGGAGACTCACACCCAGCAGCAATCGGTACCACATACCACAGTGCCGGGCGTGGTGGCTCACGCCTGTAATCCCAGCACTCAGGAGGCAGAGGCAGGAGGATTGCTGTGATGTGAGTTTGAAGCTGAGCTCAGGGCCAGCCTGAACTGCAAAGCGAGATCCTGTCTAAAAAAAAAAAATGAAGAACTTCGGTGCTGGACTTAGTCTCTGCTTTTTCTTGCCTAGTGACCTTTAGCTTCACCCAAAGAAAACTCAATAAAAATGATGCTGTTCCATTTCATCTAGCAGCCCTCCCTCTTCCATCAGAAGAACCTGTGGTTCCTGGCACACAAACTTCTGAGCTAACAAAGCCTCCACAGCAGCCCAGGTGGAAGATGAGAAGGGGAAATTGGCAAAATGTAAGCAGATAATTTAGCTTTTTGGGGGGAGCAAAAAGAAAGCAAGCAGGCAAGCAAGCTGGGTGTGATGGTGCGCACCTGCAATCCCAGCATTTTGGAGGCACAGGCAGGAGGATCTCTGCCTCCTGAATGCTAGGATTACGGGTGTGCACCACCACGCCCTGGTGTTCCCTTTATCTCTTTCCAGAAGAGCTGGTGTCACTGGATCAAATGGAATCAACATTGTTAGTGTCTGGAGGAATCTCCACACTGATGTCCTTTGTGGTTGCACTGGTTTATGTTCCCCCAGTGTAGACCTCCCAGCGTTTGTCGTTTTGTGAGTTCTTCACGCCTGCCTTAACCACTTCCCCTGCTAGAATGCACAGTCCACAGAGGCAGGGGAGCATCTACTTTGTTCTCCTCCGCGTCCTCAGTGACTGGACCCTAGGAGCCCTCTGTGGGATGAATGAACAGTACACCAGTGCTGCCAGATTCAAAGCTCTTAGTCATCACTCTGACTGTCCCGTTGACATCCAGTCGGGTTTGAGATCATCGCTGTCCTGTGCCCAGAATTACTTCCCTACCCCCCACATTTCAGTCTGCTGTTCTGACCAGGGTAGGAATGACTCCCACTCTGTATACAATGCTGTGTTTAAAGAGTCCATTTAGCTTAAATCCCTAAGGCTCATTCCAACCATGTATTGGAAGCTATGTTCAGTTTCCTGCAAATTCATAAATGCACAGTTGGGTCTAGTCTTCTTAAGAGCTTATATTTTTTGTTGAATGTAAATTTCTATGATGTTTAAAAAATAATCTGTTCACAGCCAGGCATGAAGACACATAGCTGTAATCTGAGCACTCTGGGGAACTTAGTCTGGGCAACTTAGTAAGACCCTGTTGCAAAACCAAAAATAATAAAAATCTGTTCACATTAATAAGATAATTTCTCATGCTAGACTCAAAGTTACAGACAAGTTATCTTCAGGTCCTAATTTAAGCAACTAGCAGTGTCTCAGCATTTGCCATCTGTCTCCTCGGGAAGTGCAAGGTGTTGCTATCAAGGCCAGTAACGAATGCACATGTGGAGAGGGAGGGGGATATTCTACAATGGCCTCTGAGTGAGGAATCATGGGAACAAAATCCCTATTGACAACCAGCTAGAGGGGCCATGTTTTCATATAATAATATCTCACCACAGGATGAAGATTCTAGGACTCTTCCCAAATGAAATCTGTCCAGTCCACTTGCTATAAATCTGTTGACAAATCATTGTAGAGGGAAAAGTTTCTCTGCAATGTGCTGTTTCAGCCCCTCTAAAGGATGCACTTTCAGCCTTCACCAGACATTTGTTAGCATCAGCTCCTCCAGGATATTTCCTCAGGACGGACTTGAAATGCAGTTTGCCCCACCTACCCACAGAGCCATTTCTGGTGCATCGCGTGGTCCCACAGAGACTGAAAACTTACTCCTTATTGTTCCTATGCCCCAGAAAGATTTAAAAACTTAAGGCAAAACTGTCCACTGCATACCACTCACTGTGAGCCCTCATTACCTACCAGTGCTTTATCCACACTGACACTCATGCATCCTCACCTTCGCCAGGCCACGCAGTGACCCTGAGTGTCAGGTACACTGCTGCCTTCACGGGTTCCTTTCTCCATAGAAAGCAGTAAAAATTATATTTCATGACTATTAACAGAAAGTTTGAGGTTTTTTAAATAAAACATTCTCATCAGGCTAAAGACACAGTGACACCGATGGGCCAGTCAGCTTGCCTCTGAGAAGTCCGCCAAGGCTGGGCCCAGTTCTTGCCAGTGTTCTGCTACTGTTTGTTTGTTTGTGTGTTTGTCTGGTGAGTTTTTGGAGACAAGATCTCTCCATATTCCCCAGGCTGACCTTGAACTCAAAGCAATCCTGCCTCAGCCTCCCAAGTGCAGTGACTGCAGGTGTGCACCCCCATAACTGTCCTGCTATTTTTGATCATTAACCTCTGCATCGGGGTAGAACACACCTGTGGGCTGAGGTGTAGCCTGTTGTATTTTGTGCTTGGCTCGCAGGAACTCCTGAAGCATGGGGGGACTCAAAGGGATGCTATGCTGCAGACTAACTTGGGATCTCCAGGGAAACTAAACCAACAGGCTGTGCACATATGGAGAGAGGGGGAAGAAAGAGGAAGGGAAAAGAGAAAGACTCATTTTACTAAACTGGCTCTTATGATAGTGTAGACTGGCAAGTCTGAAATCTACAGGACAGGGAAGCAAGCTGGAGATTCAAGAAAGAATGGAAGACCATCCAGTAGCAAGATCCCCTCTCCCTTCAAGACTTTGGTCTTTTCTCTTATAGCCTTCATCTGATTGGTCAAGGCCCACCCACACTTGAGAGGTTTATCTACTCCTCTTTCAATCTACTGATTCTAACGTTAACCTTATCTCAAACTTACATAAGGAGACTACATCTAAGCTCCTTCCTTCTCTCAAGGCACATTAGCTACCAATGAAAGCAGTTGTAGCAATACAAACAGAGGATGTTGGGCCTGGAGAAATCTCAAAATTATTGTCAAATGATGGGTACAATTTCAGAGAAACAACACAACATATTTGCTGCCTCATTTATAGGTTGTCATAGCTGTAAGTTTTACGTAGCTCCTAAAACACTTACAGAAAAGAAAACTTAGGGAATACCTGAAGTTTTCTGCGTATGGTCAAGTGAGTGATTTTTTCAGAGATAAGCAAATAAATTGGTTCCCTAGAGTCTCTTTATAGACATTAATATCAAAACAAAAGAAGAAGATGCAAAATTTCAGAATCTGCAACTTTAATATCTGGCTTTTTAGCTGAAGAATGTTCTTTTGTAGGCAGTATACTTAGCCTGACATGCAGAATTTAATGAAAATGCAGAATTTATAGAATCCTAGAAGTAAGAGTAGGAATCAATAAAAGAGCAAAATCAGTTGGCAGCCAGACATGTGGCACGTGCCTATAATCCCAGCACTCAGGAGGCTGAGCCAGGAAGATCTCTTTGAGTTTGAGGCCAACCTAAACTGCACATTGCCCCAGATATCCCAAAATGTTCCTCAGAGCAGCAGTAGAAGCACTACATGTAGCCATGTCTCCATTGCTCAACCTTCCCTTGTCTTTGTCATGTACCGTATTATATCTTTCACAACATCAGCAGTGAGGTGAGATGGCCTGTGACACCTTGCATGATGCACTGAGAGGAACAAAATGTCTCACACAGATTTGCCAAAAAGTGTTTAGTCTGATCTAATCCATAGGAAATATCCTCTAATTAGGGAAGGGCTGATGAATCACTCATAAATACATCCAGCTCATTTCCACCTGAGAGGCTGGGGTTGCTTTTGCTGTTTCTAAGAATCACCTCTCAGAGTATTTGGACTCACCCCAAAAATCACCTGTCATCGTGGAGAGCCCAGCCTGCCTACCCGTCCCAACTGGACCCCACCTTCACCCCACTGAACCTCCACCTAACCACCCCCCTTTTTCATTATCTTAGTGTTTTTTTGTTTTGTTTTGGTTTGGTTTTTTTTGCTTTGAGGTCCTGGAGATTGAACCCAGGGCCTCATGCACTCTAAGGACAAGCTCAGCCACTGAGCTACTCTCAGCCTTTCATTCTTTGAGACCGGGTTGCCCGGGTTTGGCTCAGACTTGGATCCTCCTCCCTCTGCCTCCCAAGCAGCTGGGATTCCAGACCTGTGATGTGCGCTACTGCACATGGCACTCTATATTGTTTTCAAAATATTTACTGTTCCTAAAAATTACCTTATCTACTTCTTTACCTTTTATTCTTCTCTCTTAGTAGGCTATAACCCCATGAGCATGGGAGCTTCTCCAGCTCCGTGCCTGCTTTACCACGGGCACCCATCCTACCGTTGCTAATGGAAAGAGCGTCTGAACCTTCAGGGCCTGGCAGAGGTGTGAGGCCCACTAAGTGGGTGCCATGAGAGGCGAGGGACTCATGAGGCAGATTATTTATGGTCCAGCTTTCCTCCTACGTTCTCAGTTCAGTACCCAACAGTCACAGGATTTCAACATCACCACTTCCTTTTTAAAATTCCATTCATTTCTTTTACTCCAAACTACAAGAGATTTGGGAAACGTCATAATTATACTCGGGTCATAAAATTATTCCCCTTTGCCCTGACCCTGAGGTTAAACTAAACTGACACTAAAATGCCAAGAAATATATTTTTGAAGAAAGCTGATAGGGTGGGTTCAGGAAGAAAAACACAGGGCAAATTTGTCAGTACAAAAATCATCTCCTCTCACTACTTAGAAATATAATTTCCACATTTATTTTTACAGATGGACATACTCCCTGTTGTGGTACAGACAACCTCCTATTTATTTTTAAAGCACTGTGTATTTAGTCAAGAAATACATACTCTTATCATAGAAGCTATAACCAATGGCTGCGCTGGTATCAGTAGGGAGACTGAGGGGCTGTGGCCCACCCCAGCAATGCCTTTGAACTTCCACACCCTTAGATCAAAGTCGCCAAAGCACATTTCAAAGGAAAAAATTGGAAGCAAAACAAAGAAAGAAAGAAAGAAACCTTGGGTAAAAGAACACAGCATAAATAATTCCTGATGCAGCAAATGTTACTCCCTTTTGCAATTAAACAAATTTTAAGCTGTCCTTGAACATGAAAAACACAATAAGTCTTTATGAGTTAATTTTGTTCGAGTTCAAACCAAGAAGTACTCACCATTGTTTGACATATGGTGTGCATTCTATGAGCCACCTCTAAATAAATACACACATCGCTTTAAAAGATGCAAAGAAAGCTGGCTCTCTGTTTGGTGTTCAAACAGTTCTCCTCTACCTGTTCCCTGAAGGTTTTATCTCATGCTGACTTCTGAGGCCAGCTGGTCAAAGAACAGATAACCCAGAGAAACTAAATGGTACAGTGGAAATAACAAAGTCCAGTGTGCACATAAACAAACAAGTCATCATTTCTTTTTAAAAGCTTTTTATTCTGAAATAATTTAGAATTACAGAAAAGTCATTAAAAAAAGAACAGAGTGAACACCTCTCACTGAGTTTTCTTTCAAGTTAATACTGTATGTAACCGAACCACATTCATTAAAACTATGGAATTAGCCTTGCTGCAATTCTGTTAACTAAACTACAGCCCTTTCAATTTCTCCACTTTTTCTACTAACACTTTTTCTGAGCTGGGAGCCAACCCAGACTCTGATACTGCATTTAATTTTCTTGTCTCTTTAGTTTTCTTTCAATCGTTATCTTAAAACTTTTGAAGAATGTTGACTGATATTTTGCAGACTTCCTTTCACAGTGTGTTTTTATAATGCTTCATCACGATTTCGTACTTATTATCTGCAATGGTATGAGGGTTTTTTTAATTTAAAACAATGAGAAAATTTCTAATTATTAACCTAATGTAATCCCTGTAAACAAAGTATACCTTCTGGCTTATGTCCATTTGATTATTTCATAGTGTACTGATACTCATTCCCACAGCAAAAGGAAGAAAAAGAGACTCTATTAACTTTTCCAGAGATATCTCAAATATTTTGTGTGTACTTTTTACCATAGTATAACCAGTTTGCATTTTTGCCCTCTTCCCTAATTTTGTCTGGTTTATCTACCAAACACTCAGCATCTACAGTGTTCTGTTATATGCATCGATTTGTTTATTTGTCCTCACAGATTTTTTTTTCTGTTGAATTTTGTTCTTATATTTCAAGGTTATATTATCAGGTGTATACACATTTAGAATTGTCACAGCTCCCTGACAAATGAAAACTTTTAACACTTTGTAGTAACTCTCTTTATCTCTAATGAAAATGCATTTTTGAAATATTTGTTTCAAAATGAGTTCTAAAATGTATGATAGGTATTGTGCAATAATAAGAAAATACTCAAAGAGAAAAAGAGGATAGCGATAAGTAAAGAAGGGAAAGAAAAAAGTTCATGGTAAAAGAAAGGAAATAAGACATATATATAGGGGGCTGAGAGTTGTAGGGAGGGCAGGGAATGTGGAAAAAATGAGAATTAAATTATGTCATGTACTGATACAAATTCTCAATGTCGATTGTGATCACAATCTGCAGGGCTGGGGATTTAGCTCAGTGGTTCCAGCATCTGCCTCACAATGTGCATAGAAAATGTACCAGTAAAATCAATTTTAAAAAATAAAAATTAAAAATTCTACTTGTCTATGCTTGAGCAAAAAAGTAAATATATTTGTTTCAATCTTTCTATATACTTTCATTTAGATATCTTTCATTAATAGAATGTTTTTAAGTATTTTTAAATGGGATCTATTTTTATTAGCTGAGCATTTAGTTTGCTGTAATTTCTAATACATACTTGTATTTTCAACTATTATTTTGTGTTTTCTTTTTTCACTTCTCTCATTTTCTCTTCTTTCTTGCCTTTTTTAATGGGTATAGGTTTTTTTTAATATCTATAAAACAGAAACTTCTGACTTAAATTAACTAGCAGACATGTAATCACAACCAACTTCTTTCTTAAACTTCATTTTGCTACAGCAGAGAGGGGAGGAAATGACTCCTTAAAACTTAGAAATGAAGGGCTAGGGGTTTAGCTCAGTGATTCCAATGCGTTTCTTGCAAGCCCAAGGTCCTGAGTTGAATCCCTGGTACCAAAAAAAAGAAAAAAATTAGAAATGGATATCACTTTATACCCATTAGAATGGCTACAATTTAAAAAATAGAAGAGAGGAGATAATAAGTATGGTGAAGAAACTGGAAGCAATGTGCATTGCTAGTGGGAATTAAAAACGGCAAGTAAGGGACAGGGATTTTCCTCAGTGGTTCCATCACTTACACCAGTGGTTCCTGCCTGTCCCAAGTTCAGTCCTCAGTACCATAAAATAAAATGGCAGTTCCTAAAAACTCAATAACAGAATTATCATAGGATGCAGCAAGTCCACTTCTGGGTACACAACCAAAGAAAGTCAAATTCTCAAAGTTATTTCTTGGCCCATGTTCACAGCAGTATTAAACCAAAAGGTACAAACAACCCACATGTCTCTGGATAAATGAATGGATAAGAAAATGTGTATCCACTCAATAGAATATTACTGTCTTCAAACAGAAGAAGAGTCTAACACATACTTGAGGACATTACACTACATGAAATAAGCCAATCACAGCACTACAAAAACAGTATGATTCTATTTCTAAGAGTTTCCTAGGATGCTCAATTCATAGAGGATAGAAGTAGAATGAGCCAAGCATGGTGGTGCATGCCTGTAGTCCAGCACTAGGGAGGCTGAGGCAGGAGTTTGGGGCCAGTGAATTCAAGGCCAGCCCAATCTACACAGTGAGAGCCTGTGTCCAAAAATATCAGGGCCAGGGATTTAACTCAGTGGTTCCAGCATCTGCCTTGCAAAAGCAAGGGCCTTAGGTTCAATCCCGGGTAACCACATACCATAATGCCAGGCATGCAGACTCACATCCACCAGCAATCAGAATCTCGTACCACAGTGCCAGGCATGATGGCTCACGCCTGTAATCCCCGCACTTGGGAGTCAGAGGCAGGAGGATAGCTGTGAGTTCAAGGATGAGCTCAGGGCCAGCCTGAACTACAAAAGTGAGATCCTGTCTAAAAAAAAAAAAAGTAGAATGGTGGTTGATAAGGACTGTGGAAGAGAAAAAGGGGAACTTATTTTTTATTGAATACAGAGTTTCAGTTTTGCAAAGTGAACAAAGATCTGGCCGGATGTGGTGATAATTGCACAGCAACGTGAACGTACTAACTACAGTTCAACTGGAGGCTTCGAACAGTGCTGATGACATGGTTGGTTTGTTTGTTTGTTTTGTAGTACTGGGGATTGAACTCAAGCCCGTATGCTTCCAAGGTAAGTGCAGTACTGTTTGAGCTAAACCCCTGGCCCTATGATATGTTTTATGTTCTGTGCATTTTATGCAGTTTTTAAAAAGTGAAAATAGTGGGAGGAAAAAGTAAGACAGACCACTTCCTTTATATTTTCAGAGGAGCAACTGGAAGCCTTTGCTCTGAAGACCTGTAGCTATTGAGAGATTGTTGCTATTTACACTTGCTTCTCTTAGGGATTCCTTTGGACAGTTCTTCTACTTAGTGGCCTATATGACAGAGAAGAAGGACATTTGCTCAATTTACCAGCCACAGTGTATACTATAGTCATAATTTTGATTCGGATCCTCTAAGTATGTGAGCAGGCCATTTCTTCATCCACATAGTGAAATTTCTGTCTTTCCTGCCTAAACTGTATGATTATCTTCAAC
This sequence comes from Petromus typicus, assembly GCA_004026965.1. Taxonomy (NCBI): domain Eukaryota; kingdom Metazoa; phylum Chordata; class Mammalia; order Rodentia; family Petromuridae; genus Petromus; species Petromus typicus. The sequence continues at coordinate 18 of PVIR01042696.1, read as the reverse complement.
GAAGCATCTTGTACACTG
>PVIR01042695.1:0-12114 GCA_004026965.1 Petromus typicus | reverse complement strand
AAAAAAAAAAAAAGAAACAAAGACCTTCTCCCAGTTTAGAAACAAAAAGAAAGTAAAACCCAACAGGTCTGTGGAGAGCACTCGTGGAGGGTGGGAGGCAGGAAGGAAAGAAAAAAGCTACAGAACAAGTAGGAGCGGAGGGTCCCCATGGTGGGGGTGTTCCTGGGCACCCAGAGAAAACCTTGTGTTGCCGGAGCCCCTGAATTTTTGGCAAGTCTGTCTAGGGGGCAAGATGAGCAGATTCTCTGCTTGCAAGTGGCAGAACGGCAAGGACAGTGGATGAGGCTGGTTGTAGATGCCACAACCACCTTTTCAAGAGGAGCAGGGTCTCCAAGGCGAGGCCATCCTACCTGCTCAGGGTGACAGCAGGCCGCTCTGGGTTCTCTCCACGTTCCCAGGGAGCCCTCGTGTAGGGAAGATTGTTATGGCTGCTGCTGCCAAGCACCTGACGCCCGTCACCCTGGAGCTGGGGGGCAAGAACCCCTGCTACGTGGATGACAGCTGTGACCCCCAGACTGTGGCTAACCGCCTGGCTTGGTTCCGCTGCTTCAATGCTGGCCAGACCTGCGTGGCTCCTGATTACGTCCTGTGCAGCCCAGAGGTGCAGGAGAGGCTGGTTCCCGCCTTGCAGAATGCCATCACCCGTTTCTATGGCGACGACCCCCAGAGCTCCCCCAACCTGGGCCGCATCATCAGCCAGAAACATTTCAAGCGGCTCCAGGAACTGCTGCGCTGTGGCCGCGTGGTGATCGGTGGCCAGAGTGATGAGAGCAACCTCTACATTGGTGAGCGCCCCTCGCCCCCACCACAGCCCACCTGGCTAAGACCCTTTCGTGCTGGTAGAACGTGGTCCAAGGCGACAGTTCCAGTCCCACAAATCTAGAACACAAATCCTCCAGCTCACTGTGGGTCTGAGGCTGTGACCCTGATTCTTAAATCTGGCCCCAGAACTCTAGATCTGCTAAGCTTGAACTCCAGCTCTGGGCCCACATGTGAGTTAAAGGACCTTCATCCCATTAGCTATCTCTCAAGCGCAGGACTTGCACCCCAGATCCTCCAAACCTGATGTCCTGGGAAGTCAGACCCTGGGACTCTGGGGCCTGGAGTCTGGTCCAGGCTCTGCTGAGCCCCTGGCATTAGAGGGCATCCCGGCTACTGCCCAAGGCTGAACGACCCGTGTCCACAGCACCCACAGTCCTGGTGGATGTCCGGGAGACCGAGCCAGTGATGCAGGAGGAGATCTTCGGGCCCATCCTGCCCGTGATGACTGTGAGGAGCCTGGACGAGGCCATCAACTTCATCAACCGTCGGGAGAAGCCGCTGGCCCTGTACGCCTTCTCCAGTAACAGCCAGGTGGGGCCCAGTGGGCTGCTCGGGGTGGGACTGAGTGTCAGCAGTGGACACAGGAGTGGTTACAGCAGAGGGGACTGCCCCCCAAGACCGCCAGGACCCTCACTTGCATATGCTCCCATACATCTCAGCCTGGTGGTCACAATGTCACCCCTCAGTGCCTGGCCCCGGAAGCACACGCAACATGCCGGGGGCTGGGATTTAACTCACTGGTATTGGTGACTGCCTCGCAAGTGCAAGGTCCTGAGTTCGATCCCCAATAATCACATACCACAATGCTAGGTGTGGTGGCTCACGCCTGTAGTCCCAGCACGGGGGAGGCAGAGGCAGGAGGACTGCTGTGAGTCTGAGACTTGCCTGGACTATAAAGCGAGACCCTGTCTCAAAAAAAACCCCAAAACCATATAAAAAACATGCCAGGGATTAAAGATTCAGGAGTGACAAGGACACGCCAGGCCCTGAATGAGCCTTGGGCCCATCCCTGGGAGCCCCAATGGTGGGTGCAGGTGGTTCCCAGCCTAGAACATGCCAAGAAGCTCCACAGTCCCTCTCACCTGTCCCTCAGGAGATTCCCTTCCTGGCCAAATAATGGTTTTTAGTAAATTTCCATTAGTACATTTGCAGTAACGATTACATTCACCATGGGGAGTTCGTACATGTACATGATACATCTCAATTTTTTTTTTTTAAATCACACAGTGATTTTTAAATACAATTATTTTAGGGACTAACTTTAGATTTGCAGGAAAGCTGCAGACTAGAGTCCCACATCCCATCCTTCACAGAAAGTGCAGATTGGATACAGCACTCGTAGCTACTATTAACTTTCTGGGGGTCCTGGCAGTTTCTCCATTAACACCTCTCTGCTTCAAGACCTGAGCATGCGCTAAGCTCAGCTTGGAGTGCTGGCCAGACCTCTGTATGCCCCTCATCTCAAGCTATCTGGTTTTTCTCACCATTTAATAGGGGTTTTTGTTAAGAATGGTGCAGAAGCTAGAGCTGACTGTGACCTGAGAGCCACACATGGCTGGCAAGTGTAACCATCACCAGCTGGGCACAGCTGGATTGTCCACCATGAGGTACCATGGCAACCCCCACTTACTTTTAAACTAGAGATTCAACCAATGCCTTTCACATAGGGCTACACCCCCAGCCCTTATTTTTTAGGACAAGGTCTTGTTAACTCGCCCAGACTGGGCTCGAACTTGCCATCCTCCTGCCTCAGCCTCTCAGAGCACTGGAATTACAGGAATATATACTATATCCCTTCTTGTCTTAGGGGCAAGTCTCCCACCTCGGCCACCCTCATCAGAAGTGGACTGGTTTGGTCCTATTTGTGGAAGGGGGAATTTCTGCTACACTATATTGTCTACGTATATTATCTGGAACACTGGAAAAGATTTGCCATGTGAATCATTTAATTTGAGTCATAATGGACTCACTCATTTATGTGATTCAGGGGACCATGAAGTGTTCTGTCCCAAGTCTGGGCAGAGGGAATGCCCATGTTCCCAGGACAAGCCTGGCCTTTAGTCTATCTCCTCTAGCTCTACGAGAAGCCCCAGGCTCATCCCGTATATGTCCCGCCCCAACTCTAGACCCAGTCATTCTACCAAGGAGCTCTATCAGGAGCCTGTGATCTATTTTTTTTTTTTTTGAGACAGGGTCTCGCTTTGTGGTTCAGGCTGGCCTTGAACTCAGCCTCAAACTCACGTCACAGCAATCCTCCTGCCTCTGCCTCCCGAGTGCTAGGATTACAGGCGTGAGCCACCACGCCCGGCACTGTGGTATGTGGTACTGGTTGCTGCTGGGGTGAGTCTCCACGCCCAGTATTGTTATGTGGTTACCCGGGATCAACCCGGGTCCTTGCGCTTGCAAGACAGGCACCGGAACCACGGAGCTAAATCCCCAGCCCAGGAGCCTGTGATCTTTCGAGAAGCCTGCACAGGGCTCTTTGGCAGCGAGTCACCACCAGGTTCTCAAACTGTCCAAGCTACCAGCACTGGTCTCAGGATACCGAAGGCCCCTGCCCTCACCATTCAGAAGCACGGGGTGCTCTGTGCTCGTCCTCTGGCCTTGCTGTGGTCACTAATGCTGGTCTTGAGGCGAGACATCTCAGTCCATTGGTGGAGTCACTCTTCCACCCACAGCTGTTCTCTGAAGGCCACACTGATTGGAACTAAACAGATCGAAGCTGCTGTGTGCTGTGACCAGTGTCTCTCCATCTTTTTTCCTGTTCGTTCTTCAAATAAACCCACAGACTCAGAGAGGTCTTCCCTTAAGTCAAACAGGGGCCAAGTGCAAGGTTCTAAGTAGAAATCTGACCACATCACGTCTTAGCCTCCTCGTGCTCACCCCACAGCCCCCCTCCCCCCAGGCTGCCCTCCTCCTGATGCCCCTGGGCACACCACATCCCTCCCCTGGGCCACCCCTCTCCTTTGGGCCACACGCGGGACACTTGCTCCAGGTTAAGGGTTCCTGCGGGGCTACTCCAGATCTCCTAAGCTGATGCAATGGCACCAGGCCCTTGCTGAGACAAGATGGTGGCAGCAAGTTCAGCCTCCACACTTCTCTTCTAGGTGGTCAAACAGGTGTTGGCCAGGACCAGCAGCGGAGGATTCTGTGGGAATGACGGCTTCATGCACATGACCCTGGCCAGCCTGCCTTTTGGAGGAGTGGGTAGGTATGGCTGCAGCATTCCCTGACTGCATTCCCGCTGTGAAATGCAGGGGGATCTGCGTGGAGGCTCCTTTCCAAGGACTGTCCACTCCCCAAGTCTGGGACAGAACCTTCCAGACCTGTGTGCACTTATCCACGCAGGCGGACCCCAGACAGAGAGTTCCGGCAGTTTTCTTTGGTACCCTGTCCACTCTGTGGCTGCTCACCCTTCTCCAAACGGGACACCGTGGTTTCTGTCCATCTGTCCGCACACAGCTGCTGGGTGCTTTTTGCTTCATGCTGCTCCCTCCCCACATCCAGCCACCTCCTCTCCCTGAGCTCACGTCCTCAGTGAAGGGGCAGAACTGGGATAGGTGACTCAAGTCTCCCTGCCTGTCCACATCCAACACCCAAGTGACAGGGGAGCCTGTGCCCAGTGGGGCCTTGACTCTCCCTGGAGGGTGGCCTGTGCCACAGCTGTCCACACTGCACCGAGAGTTAACACCACAGCATCGCAGGCCTGGCAGGGTTGGGCATGATACACCTCCAGCTCTGGACCTCTCTCCACTCTGAGAGCCTCGGCTGTCCCCTTGGTCCCTGCTAGACCTTGCCTACCTGCCCCTCTCCAGTCCTAGCCCCTCCGCCACCCCTCTGTGCCCCAAGAAGCGGTGTGTTTGTGTGTGTGTGTGTGTGTGTGTGTCTGTCTGTCTGTCTCCAGGCGAATCTGGAAGCTCTCCTTGACTTCCCCCAAAGCCACCAGGCTGTGTTCTCTGGATGAGCCTGGCCTGTGTCCTTGTCTGCTTCCCTTTCTTGACACTGAGAACTCATAACAATACAGTGCTGTACCCATGGACAGAACACTTAGGTGCTGTCGACCCTGGGAGGTGTCACATAAGAGGAGACTGAGGCAGCTGCTGCTCAAGAGCTGTTCATAGCGGAATCCACATCCAGCCTGGTCAGTCTTTCTAGAACACACAGCACTGACCACCATCTATCCTACCCAGACACTTGGTGCCCCCATAGCTTACTGAGCTGGGGCTAAAGCCTGCCCTGGGGCTTGACCCGTTACACACAATGCCTTGTAATTAGCTCACTGTGCAGCTGGGGCAACTGAGGCTCACAGGGTGATGTAGCCCTCCTGTCAGAGGCAGGTCTGCCTGACATCCCTTGGCTGGCCACTCAGGGCCTGACCACAGGTGTTCTCTGCTGCATACAGGTGCCAGTGGGATGGGCAGTTACCATGGCAAGTTCTCCTTTGACACCTTCTCCCACCACCGTGCCTGCTTGCTGCGCAGCCCTGGCATGGAGAAGATCAACGACTTCCGCTACCCGCCCTACTCAGCGAGAAACCTGAGGGTGCTGCTGATGGCCATGAAGGAACGCAGCTGCAGCTGCACTCTGCTCTGAGCCCTTGGGCACAGGTGCCCACCCTCAGCCCTGCCGGCTGCCACAGTTGTGGCCTGGGGTCCAGGGCACAAGGACACTTCCCTGGCCACAGAGCATCCTGCTCAGCACAGATTAATGCCCTCTTTTCTCCCCCTTGGGGTTCCCTTTTTGGGCCTTCAGCTGCCGTCCAACTAGGATACACTGAGTGAGAACAAGGGACAGGTGTGCAGTGAGTTATCCATTCCCTTCCTCCTGTACCAGCCTATGTCCTAGAAGAGGTGCAACAGGAGTCCTGGCATCTGTCAAACCTTGGAACCTGTGTGCCTGTGCCATCCTTGTCTTGTCTATGCCTCAGTGTCCCCCGCTGTGCACTAGGGTGAGGGACAACTGAGACCGTACCAGGATTAAACTGGGCAGGTGCAGACACCAAACTCCAGGCGCTCATCTCTTCTTGGAATGTGCCTCCCTCTTCTTTCCTGCCAGGTGGGGCCCTCTGCAGGCCTCTCAGACCTCTGCACGCCTGGGCCTCAGGAGGTCCCACGAGGGGCCGCTCCTCCGCCTCAAGCCTCTGATCTTCCTCTCTCGGAGTTCTCATTGTCTCAGCCACCACAGCCGAACTCCTGGGCCCCCTGCCTGACACCCAAATTCTATGTTGAGCAAATCTTGCTGACTCTGTTATGTCCAGAAATACTCAGGTCCATACTTAAATCACAACTTGAGGCAGGAGTGGTGCCATGACCTCCCTTCTCTCCTAGACCAGACCTTTCCCCCAGTGCACAGATCTTCCCAAAGATAGCTGAACATCCCACTCCTCTGCCTGAGACCTTTCGGTGGCTCCCTGTGACCCACAGGTCCCGCGGCCACAACAGACTTTGGGAGGCTCTGTACATCCCTCTAGGGCCACGCATCAGACCCGCGCTCAGCCTGTTCTTGTCCGGAGGATCTCACACACGCCGCAAAGGCCCTCTATTCTTCCTGGCCGCCTCAAATTCTGCTCACTGTCAGTCACCAAGACAGTGCCTCCTCCAGAAAGCCTTTCCTGACCACCCCCACCCCAACACACGCAGACTGACTCGAGGGCGTCTCGGAATAGGCAGCCTCTGTAGATCCCTCTACCACAAACACAAACGAGGACATAGGTGGGTGGAGAGCCGGGATCCCCAAAGACACAAGGATCTAGGCGCAAACCAGTGGGTCGCACCACGTGACTCGCCGGCTCGTTGTGTCTCTGCCTCATTTCATTTATAAAGTGATGATTCTCCCATATGGGGCTACTGCGAGGACTGGATGAAGTTACGAGGGCAGAATTTACGCGGAGAGCTGCTACAACCCGAGTCCCTCAGCAGGCTGGATGCTGACGTAGCGTCCACCCAGCAGTCTTACTCTCTGCACTTCGGAGCCACTTCCAAATCTGCGCCCCGGAAGTCCCGCCCCCAGCGGTTCGGAGGTCCTTGACAATTGGCCTCTCTGAACTAAGATGGCGGCACCCTCCAAAGCGTCAAGCGCTTACTCTCCCTCAGCCAATCAGAGGAAACATATGTCCGGGTTCCACCTTCTTCAATTGGGAACACCGGCCAATCAGACCGCACTATGCAGGATTTCCACGGAAGAGGCGAAGCCAGCCAACCCAATAGTAGTGTCGCAGAGATAGGCTCCGCCTCTCGACTGTCCAGCCCTCTCGGCTAGGGAAGGAGCGGCAGCTCCTCAAGGTGGGTGTTTAGGGCTCGTGAAGGGCAGGCCTGGGCAGCGTGGCGTTGAGGGCAAGTGTGGTGTCCTTGTTAATCCCGCAACTCTGTGGTCAGTCTCCTTTTCGGTCTGTTTAGAATCCGCAGCCTCGGTCCTTCAGCATGTAGCGGCTCCCGCTTCGGGCGCATGCGTCACTTGGCAGGACGCCTCTTGCGTCTGTAAGGTCGGAGGTTATGGGGAAGGTCGGAGAAGGTGGTGGCCGTGGTTGATAAAGGTTGCGGGTACTTAAGTCAGTGGCCAGGAATGGAGCCCACTAGAATTCACAGAAGAGCCCTTTAGGACCCTGATGAAGTGCCGAGTCCTGGGTTAGCCCCTTGCTTAGGGTGTATAACCCCCTAAAATTTCATGACACACACCCCCGTCTTGCAAAAGAGAAGCCTGAAGCCAGATGGTCTCGCTTGCTCAAGGTCACTCAGCAGGTTAGGGACAGTTCTAGGAGATCCCCGCAGTGAGGAAAGGAATTTGACTCTTAAGAATTATTTAAATCTTGAATGGTTCCTCCAGGGCAGGGCTGGCTTCCAGTTCTGGGTCCAACACTTTTGTGTGACTTTGGCGAGTCACTTAACAGGACTAGATGACAAGGGAGTGCAGCCTACCACTAGTTAGCTCTCGCTGTACACCAGTGATGGTTCGTTGTGGTTTTTTTTGTTTTTTTTTGTTTTTTTTTTGAGACAAGGTCTCGCTTTGTGGTTCAGGCTGGCCCTGAGCTCAGCCTCCAACTCACATCACAGCAATCTTCCTGCCTCTGCCTCCCGAGTGCTGGGATTACAGGCATGAGCCACCACGCCCGGCACTGTGGTATGTGGTACTGGTTGCTGCTGGGGTGAGTCTCCACACCCAGTATTGTATGTGGTTACCGGGGAATCGAACCCGGGCCCTTGCGCTTGCAAGACAGGCGCCGGAACCACTGAGCTAACTCCCCGGCCCTCGTTGTGTTTTTAAGGTGAGAATGTGGCAGGCAGGTGAGAGATGAGAGAAAAGAGAATTGAAGTCTACGGGGACTCCTGGAATCTTAAGCCAGCTGAGCTGGGATTGCTTGGAGAGCAGAGAGATGCTATGCTTGGGACCTGGAAGGTCAGGAACGGGGTGTGAGTTGTGCAGGAATTGACAGAGGCCCCAGGTGAAGCTCAGGGCACCCACAGTGCCAGAGTTCCTCAGGTAGGCAGCCCTTGATCCTCACTCTACTCCTCCTGCCCCCAGATGCAGTGCATGACCATGCCCACGCTGCTGCGAGCCCTGGCCCAGGCTGTGCGCACAGGTAGGACGAAGGGAGCCTATCCTGGGGTGGGGGAACCCAGTCTCCTAGCATGAGATCCCCCCCTACAGAAACATCACCCCTCTCCTTGCAGGATATCCTGCTAGTGGCCGGAGCCTCCACAGCAGCACCATGGTAGCGACTTACAGTGAGTACCTACCTGGGTGGCCTCTGTCACAGGCTTTCCTGAGCTCCATCTTGCTGGAGCCCAGGTTGGAGAGTTGGAGAGTTCTAACTTTGCCAGGAACTCCTCTCTGAGCCTCAGTTTCTCCTCTAAAGATGAGGATGGTGATGGAGATTGAAGGTGATTCCTGGGGCAGGACCCTCTTTGCAGAAGGTGAGGAGGTGCATTCTCAGCACACCTCTGACTGGGGAGGGAGCCTGAGCCTTTTCACCAGAAGTCCTGGTGAAGCCCCCTACCCTTGACTCAGCCTTTGTTTGAGGAGCCTCAGCTCGGAGAGGTGCCCAGGACCAGGGAGGAGCAAGCCAGGCCTACTTAAGCAGAGGTCACTTTCCAGAGCTCTGGGTGGTGCTAGGGATTGAGGCCAGTGGTCCCACCTTGATATGTGGCCTGGGCCTCGTCTCCCGAGCTGGATTCTTTACCCTCCTCCTGTGGCCTACCTGCAGAGTATGTGAATCTTCAGGATCCGGCGGTGGACACGGAGTCAGTGACTGACCAGGCAGCTCGGACCCTGCTGTGGACTGAGCTCTTTCGAGGTGGGTCCTGGTGGAGGTGGGCAGGCTTGGAGCAAGGATTAGGCACAGATGTGCTGGGAGGAAAGTGGCCCACCTACCATGACTTGCTGTCCACAGGTCTGGGCATGGCTTTGAGCTACCTGTTCCGGGAGCCAGCCACCATCAACTACCCATTTGAGAAGGGCCCGCTCAGCCCACGATTCCGCGGGGAGCATGCACTGCGCCGTTACCCATCTGGGGAGGAGCGCTGTATCGCATGCAAGCTTTGCGAGGCTGTCTGCCCTGCCCAGGTGAGCCCTAGACCCCCTGGCTGCCACACTGCCCTTGCCCCTTTCCCTGGGCAAGGGAGCCCATGAAGCCCAGGCTACAACTTGACCCCTCTGGTTGAAGCATTTCCCTAGGAAGTTTGCCTTCCTGCTGGAGCCCCCCCACCTCATCCCAAGAGTGAAACCAGTGAGGCCTTTTTGCACAAGCATTGTGAATCAGTGAGGTGGCAAGGGCCAGCGTCTGCCTGAGCAGGCCAGGTGGCACATGGCGCCTCACCGGGGGATCAGCCAAGGATATGAAACTTGGGCACAGGAGCCTGGAATGACACCTAAGGTGCCTCTTCCCTGGATGTAGCAGCAGTTTCAGGAGCCCATCCCCAGGCTGGACCTGAGAACCCAGCCGAAGCCCTCTGCCCTCTCTTGGATGTCTGGGGGGAACCCTGCCAGGACATAGCTGCGGTGTAGCTGAGATTGGTTGTGTTGGTGCATCTTGCACAGACCACCTGGAGTAAGGACCCCTGATGCAGGAACAGACGTAGCTGTGGTCCTTGTCCACAACTGGTGTGCACAGCAGGAGCCCTGGCAGGCATAGTTCTTACTCACGGTCTGTACAACAGCCTTTCTGTTTCTGCGGCTCAGGCCAGCTTCTGGTGTAGTTTTAGCACATCTCCTGGACCTCTCCCAGGTTCTGTAGGCTGTGGACAGTGACCTTAACATTTCTTCTCCTGCCAGCGTCCAGGACCACATAGGGGAGCCCCCAACGGCAGCAGGGGTGGAAGTCATGGTTTCCAGGTGATGAGGCCAGGCCCTGTACTAAGCTCATTCCTTATCACATTTAATCTTTACAACAGTGTCGGCAGGTAGGGATCATGTCTCCATTTCTGTCAGCACAAAAAGATGAGGCCACCAGGCAAAGGTCCTGGAGTGAATAATGATTGTGACGCTCCTGAGTGAGTGAGAAGCGTTGAGTGTACTTAGAAGGTCCTTCAGGCTGTGGAAGATAGCAGGCCACATTCTCTTTCCCCAGCTATCACAAGGCTGATCTTGGGGACTGATAGTTAAGGTTATCTTTGAGTCTGGGCTCTGTGCCTCCCTGGCTATGTGGCTTCAGGGAGCCCTTCAGCCTCTCTGAGCCTCAGTTTTCTTATCCATCAAATGGGTATAACTGGGCCTGAATTAGCGTCTTGTTGAGCCTAGATAATCACCGGCCACTTACTACAGATGAGATGGCTGTGAGGGCCTGGTCCAAGGCCAGGTCATCGCTGGCAATGTGGCAGTGACTGGTAGCCACTCCCTCACCCAGGCCATCACCATTGAGGCTGAGCCCAGGGCCGATGGCAGCCGCCGGACCACCCGCTATGACATTGACATGACCAAGTGCATCTACTGTGGCTTCTGCCAGGAGGCCTGCCCCGTGGATGCCATCGTTGAGGTGAGTGGGTCCAGCAGGGCAGCTGAGGCAGAGGGCTCCCGGGAGGCATCTGACCGGGCTTTACCTGTACCCCAACCTACAGGGCCCCAACTTTGAGTTCTCCACGGAGACGCACGAGGAGCTGCTGTACAACAAGGAGAAGCTGCTGAACAATGGGGACAAGTGGGAGGCCGAGATTGCAGCCAACATCCAGGCCGACTACCTCTACCGGTGATGTGCCCAGCTGCTCACTGCCCGCAGCCCCTGCTGCCCAATAAAAGCACTGACCTTCATTGCTGTGTCCTGTCTTGCATCTGGGTCCCCAGGGTGGGCAAGGCTGTGGATCCCCACGGTGTGGCTCCCCTGGGCCTATACTCTTGTTGAGTTCCAGCTGCCATGGATCTTCTGATCCAGCCCTCCTGTGTGACTCATGGGCCCCTCAGGCCCTGCTCATGCTTGCCCATGGCCCACTGCAACCCTGACACCCACACATCGTCCTGGCATCTTCCCTACTGTGCACTGATGCCGGAGTTCTGCTGCTCCCACAATCTCCAGGTTCTAAAGGGAGGGGCCTGGGTCTGTTCTCTCCTGAGACCCCAAGACTAAGACCATTAGGAATTGCAGCCTCCTCAGCCCCAGGCTATAGTATATCAGAAAAGTCGGCCCAAGGCGTCCTGTGCCTGAGGAGGACGGCTGCCTGGGTGACCGTCACGAGGGAGTGACCCAAAGCCTCCTGCCCCTGAGCTGGCCTTGCCTGCAGCCACATCTTCCTCCTGAATTCCCCACACTAGGCCAAGTCCAAGTTGGGACTTCCCATTTTGCAGTCCCAGCAGAGTGCTGTGGTTCCCGCCAGCATTGCACACTGATGTAATGGCCACTTTGCCGCCCCTTGAGCCTAGTGACGGGCGCTAGAAGAGCCTTTCCTGTCATTCTCAGCATGGCTTAGACAAGTGACATCCTCGGGCCATAGATCACATAATGCCCACTTCAGGTCTGGGTTATCCCAAGTCCCCTTCCTTATCCTTTCCAGAAATGCTGTTTACAAATCTCTCCAAGAAGCATCTGATGGGGCCGGGGAGTTAGCTCAGTGGTTCCGGCGCCTGTCTTGCAAGCGCAAGGGCCCGGGTTCGATTCCCCGGTAACCACGTAACAATACTGGGTGTGGAGACCCACACCCAGCAGCAACCAGTACCACATACCACAGTGCTGGGCGTGGTGGCTCACGCCTGTAATCCCAGCACTCGGGAGGCAGAGGCAGGAGGATTGTGATGTGAGTTGGAGGCTGAGCTCAGGGCCAGCCTGAACCACAAAAGCGAGACCCTGTCTCCAAAAACCTAAAAAAAAAA
>PVIR01042694.1:0-12127 GCA_004026965.1 Petromus typicus | reverse complement strand
CATAAGAATGCTTTATCTCTTCTTTTACAAGACTTGTCTGTACCAGCAACTTCTCCCTGTCAACCACACATACTCCTTTAACTCTATCTTAACAAATGATTGTGCCACCAATAAATATCAGCAGTTCTTGTGTTTAAGGTGTTTGTTTACTCAAGTACTGACTGTCTCAGTTCTCCATTTCTTACTTTAATTGTTTCTCTGAGTCTTTCTTTTCATCTTGTTGCAGAGTTCTGAGCAGGAGATTGGGATTTGGTGCAGGGATCTTTGATAAGCTCCTCTTAGTTTATATGTATTAAGCTTATACAATCTTTATAAAGTTTACTTTAAAGTTTGAACTCACAGCATAGCTTGTTTTTAGATGTATTTCTCATCTCAGATAAATAGGTTGTGTCATGAATTAAGATAATTATTAATTTGATTAGTTTATGAACTAATCATTGAAAATATTTTACAATCTAATACACAAATATTTTTAACTTTTAAAGTCAGTTTTTAGTAATCAAAAGCCTAATGGTAGAAAACATAAAAAACTGTTTTAGTAAAATACAGAACATGTAGTTTTATAGGTTCAACCAAGTGCATTTTATTGTATTTTTTGAAAATCTTGTTGATTTAGACATATAAAGTTTGACCTTTTAATTGTAGTCAACTCAAATATGTCATAATAATTCATGTAATGTTTTCTGGGTGAGGCACCCAGAAAAGGCTGAGAAAAAACTTAAGAAATCACTCTTTAGTGGATAAAGCTTAACAAATTGATTTTGGCTGCTATCTTTTCAGCCACAGGAGTTTTGTCCAGCAGTTTCCCAAGTACAGCTTAGTTTGACAATTACCTTAGATGGTTCATGGGAACCAAATTGTAGAAGTTAACATTTTTAAAGCTATATATATTACCTTGGACCAAAGAAAAAGTCTTATACAGACAATAGACATTACATTTACAAAATTGATTTTTTAAGGTTTTTTGAGACAGGGTCTTGCTTTGTGGTTCAGGCTGGCCCTGAGCTCAGCCTCAAACTCACATCACAGCAATCCTCTTGCCTCTGCCTCCCGAGTGCTGGGATTACAGGCGTGAGCCATCACGCCTGGCACTGTGGTATGTGGTACTGGTTGCTGCTGGGCGTGAGTCTCCAGGCCCAGTATTGTTATGTGGTTACTGTGGATCGAACCCGGGCCCTTGCACTTGCAAGACAAGGGCCAGAACCACTGAGCTATATCCCCAGCCCTACAAAATTAATTTTTGATGCTGTCCTGAATGGCTAATAACCTGGAGGGAAACATTTGACCAACTAATTTAAATTACTCTACTAGTTAAGTATTTGGGCTAATAACATGAGGGCCTATCACTCCATATACTAACTATAATGAACATGTACTTAAAATTTACATAGAGAAACATACATATTAACTTAATCATATTTCAAACTTGAACCTCACAAGTCCTAGGTAAGCTTCTTGCCTGTCAGCCCTTCATATAGCAGAGTTTTAGTGAATTTGGCTACCCTGAAAATCTGCACAATGAGTATTCTATGGAAAGTCTAAAAATCCAGAAGTTTACAGGGGCAAAAATAGAAGGAAAAATAAAAGTGATATGAGCTGCAAACATCTTTAATGAAGTAGCTTTAGGTACTTCAACTGGCTTTTAAAACAGACTTAATAGGCAGATGGACAAAGAAAAAGCATATAGAACACATGAAACAATTACTTTTATGTTAGAGTGTGCTCTCAGATGCATTGCCAAGCTGACCTACAATAATCCTTTATGGTTTTAGGTTTATAACTACAAATAGACTAGTCAGCACTTTTCCTGGGCATCATCTGTTAGTACTTTTTAGGTGGGTTGTAACAGAGAGCTCTTTCTGTAAGTTAACACCAGTGAGAATCATAAGGAAGAAGAAGAAGAAAAAGAAGAAGGAGGAGGAGGAGGAGGAGGAGGAGGAGGAGGAAAGGAAGGGGAGAGAGAGAGAGACAGACATTACATTGTGAAAACAAGGGGGCATTTAAAGATGAGTTAGTTATCTTAATTTTTAGATAACCATTGCCCCAGTACAGACTCCTCAGTGTCTTCTGTGTTAATGTTACTATGGTAAACTGTTGTTTGGGTAGTTATAGCTGTTTTCTACATAGATGTTCTGTCCAAAAGAATTATATGGTATTATAGAATTATATGGTATTATATACATACATACATACCTATGTACACACACATATATAATATATTATATGAAAGATATATGTTATTTTATATATGTAAGATATAAAATATCTTATTTTTAGAGGATGTTCAGGTCAGGTATGGCTATAGATAAAAAGACTAGGTGACACCTCTGTGGAGCTTATTAAGTATTCATTCCAAGGAAATGGGAGAAATTGAAGCCCTGCCAAGGGTCCAATCTGTTCTGCTGTGGTGACTACCTATGATGTCACCATATTAAGCTCTTTCATTATGAAAAAAAGAAAGTCAAAGGTAGAGAAGGCATCTTTGCAGATCCTTGCTTCATCTGTCCCTTTATTTGGAGTATCTCTTAGGCCTGACCTCACCCAATACAGTGAAATGGACGTAGAGGAAGTGGCCAGAACTGTGACCCATAGGCTCATACCAACTACTCTTTAGGCTTTTCTTCTTTAAACCCTCAGTTAGTATATCTCCGAGTGCAGAACTCAATTGTCAGTTTAGCAACATGTTCTATAGAGAAGTTATGGCAGGAGAGAAGCAGTTTTTAGGAGACCAGGGACCACAGCTATTGCCTCTCTTAATACCAGTTTTGTTTAAAGTTATCAAACTCAAGAACTTCCCTACCAATGCTTTCTTTTCTATCAAAATCATCATGTACAGGTACAAATTCTCTGTGATGAATATGATCCTAATGTACATATAAAATGTACCAAAGAACTCAATAAACAAAAAAGAAATAAAAATGTGGAAGTCCCCAATTTAAAAAAAATCATGTGCTGTAATGACCTCAGCTTAAAAGCATCATTATACCTTGTTAAGATGGTATTCCATAGGGGAGGAAGAAAAAGTGAAGAAAGTGGAGACAGCTCCTATTCCCAGCGCCACACACAAATTTAGACTGAAAGTCTTTCATTCATATTTTGAAAGTTTGAGGATTGAGTTTAGAAGAATTTTTAAGAATCTATCCCAGGATTAATTCACAGGCAATAGGAAAAACCAGCTGCGGGTTCTATGGAGATGTTTCATCACCCAAAAGAGTCTTTTCAGGGTAACATGAGATATGAGCCCCCTCTGGAGCATCTTCTAAACAGTAGTTTTCTAACTCTTGAAGGTGAAGACCAACTTCACTCTTGAGTCATTCAATAACTCTTGAGGACAATCAGGAGCCAGACAGTGAGTGGCTGCAGCAAGCACTAAGCTTATCAGCCTGGTCACTAAAATGCTGGAATCCAGCCACCACAGGGAAGGATTTGACTGGGAAGACAGATTCACCCTGGACAAGGTGCTGCTGCCAACTGCACTATTTTCCAAGGCAAGAGTAGCAGAGAAAGGATGGAAGTATGTCTGACCCTATAATAACTCTGTAAGGCAGAGGAAATTTATCTAGGGGGCTTGGAGCTTGTTCTTGCTTTCCAAGCCCACACTACCTGAAAGTCAGAAAGAAAATTAAGACTGAAAGCTTTCTTAGGTATTCAGTACATCAAAACATGCCTCCAACAAATGAGAAAGGAAAGAAAAAGCAACAGGAGAAGGTTGGAGTTAGAAGAACTTAGCAGTGAGAGAAACTCATTCCTATCATGCTTGCAGAAAGTTAATGAAAAACTCACCCCAGAGCTGTCAGTCTCAGAGACTGAGACTATTAAATGAGCATTTCAAGAGCAACATTGTTCCCTGATTACTAGGGATCAAATCTGAAAAGAAACTGAAACAGAATAGTCTCTACATTCCTTCCTATGGAAGTGGGAGGGGAATTAGGTCAGACTGCTCCAGTGAAATCTGTCCCCTAGGGTGTTAAATAGTTGCCATGTTAGTTGTCATTACCTGGCCAAGGAAGCCCAGTACTTTGATGTGAGACATACTGTTCCCCAAATCTACACTGCCATCAGAGAAATGACAGAAAAGACATAAGGCTACAAGCCTATTGAGTAAAAACAGAGCACAAATCTATATTTCCTAAATGGAATGATGATTTAGCAAGGCCATGTTATGTGAAAAAGACAACAAAAATTCCTTGTTGGGGCTTAACATATGTAAATCTCATATCTCAGTAGGACCTCCATTCTGTGATAGGAAAAATATTTTCCTACCTGTTAGATATCAGATGTGCTGAATTCATCATTTTACAACATCAATAAATGAAATTGTGAGCCAGGGAGGGGAAGAGGTAAAAAGTTTTATTCAAAATACTAAGAAGAAGAAGAAGGCAAAGGAGCAGGAGAAAGAAGAGAAGCAGGAGTGGGAGCAGGAGCAGAAGGAGAGGGGATGGGAGAGGGAGAGGGAGGAGGAGGGAGGGAAGGAGAAGAAGAGGAGAAGGAAGTGGAGGAAGAAGAAGAGGAGGAGAAAGAGGAAAAGAAAGACAAGGAGGAGAAGAGGAGAAGGAGGAGGAAGAAGAGGAGGAGGAGGAAAAGGAGGAGGAGGAACAGGAGGAGGAGGAAGAGGAGGAGGAAGAGGAAAGAGAGCTCCTGGGTTTCTGGGGGAGATCTCAAGTGTATGACTACTAAGGATCTCTGTCGTGGATATTTTATACCACCAAAGCACCATGTGGTTACCGTATGTGTCAAACTCAATCTATATGGTTAAAAGTAAAGTTATTCAGCTAATATTGACCAGGTAGGGAATTGAGGCATGTAATAAGGGAATATGGCAGGTATCACTGACCTTTAGCTTATCTATAACTTCTGATCATAGAACAAAGGCATCTTCTGGAAATGGATCTGAGTATGGGTCCAGATGTCCTGGTCATTGCTCTATGCTTGTGATGCCTATCTGGGCTCCCTGGCCAACTGGTGCTAATTCTAGCTAAGCTCAGGCTGCTGTTGATCTCTAGGGATGCTTATAGGCCCAGTTCTTCTGTTTCAATCTTGAGGCCCAGGTTGCTTCCGATCCACTTCCCACTATAATTTGGTGTGTCTCATCTTTTGCACTGGCTTCCTCAGGGGCCAGATAAACTCTCTATCTGTTTATTGATTTCTATCTAATGTAGCTGTCTATGATGCTGTAAATATTGTGCTATTTCTTCTTGTTTTTTGTTTCCCTGCTGGGAATTAAACCTAAGGCTTGGAGCATACTAAGCAAGTACTCTGCCATTGAATAATATCACCAACCCTTCCAAATTTTGCTCTTCTTAGTGGATTTATCTGGAACAAACACTTATTAATTTCAGAGTTTGCCTGTTCTCTTTCCCCAAATGACCTTTTATTTCCCTCTACACATGGACCCTGTACCTGTTAGTGGTTTTCACCCTCTCTTCCATATGCAGGTCTGCAGAGTATCTGCTTCCCTAATTTGTATGTTTGTTTGTCCTTTTTTAGTTTATTCTACTTGCTTTCCCCTTCTATTGTAGAGAATTCAAGAAAATTAAAAAATAACTAGATTGCCATTCCCCACATGACACTGAAATATTCAGGAGTGTCGGAGACCAGTCTCCTGATTTGACTATGGGACCACTGTCTCAAATCACTTCAACCTGGGAGACACTGTAGGGCCAGTCCTGAAGTCTACACCAGGGATTACCACATGATAGTACAGATAAAGAAAATGAGGACCTCAAGCTGTGCAGGAATTTCAGAAGTTTCAATCCATTGTGCACATGCAGTGGATCTGCCTGCATGCCCTAGAGTAACTTTTCTTTCCCTGGATCTTTGTATATACATGCTGGATCTCATATATACAGTTTTAACAGTGGGCTATGGAAAAAGAGATATGCAATTAATACAGCATACATGACTCTACACCCTCTCAATCATGCTGCTAATCATGCTCTGGAAGACCCAAGAGGAGGTATCTTAAATCAGGTAGGATTTTTAAGCCACTCTATTCTATCCCCTGGGTGTTCTAGCCATTTTCTTTTGAACATCAGGAGCATCCGCTTTGAGCATACTTTCACTTTAATGAACTTTGGCACTGTTTTCTTCCTTTTGTGTGCTACCTCCAGTTCTTCTGACTTTTTCTATAGAGGCTTTCATTGCCATGGATATGAAATCACACATACCATAAGCTTCTTTTTCACTGCTAAGGAATGTTAATCCTATGGCACCCATCCAGCTGTTCTTTTGTTAAACCAATCAATGTCTATGGAGTCTTTACAATGTGAAAAGCACTGATCAAAGTGAAGACAGAACATTCTTATTCATGAACTTTCACACTAGTGGAAATGAAGGCAAATGAAATTAGCTATGTGACTTCCACAGCTCTCCATGGTGAAGATTTCCTCACCCGTTCACTTTCACTACTTCACACCTTTTACTGTTTTCTCCTTGGCCTTTAGAAATGTGAGGGTTTAATTTGTAGGGTGTTAAGCTTCTTGATTGTTATAATTTATTACTAGTGCTGAACATTCTATAATGTTGCTTTCAAAAAAGAGGTATCTTAATATTAGCTTGAATTAAAATATGTATTTATAAGTATTTGAACTGAATGTAAGACTTAAAAAAGAAATACAAAGAAAATGTTGCAGGTTGTGTAGTGCAGGCCACTTGACATTTAACACAAAGGAACATTTTATAAGCCTATTAAGGTGAATCTTGTATCTATCTTACTGCTTCTCAAATCAACCATTGTTTGATATGTTCAAAGATTTTCACCATAGATTTTTCAGTGAATTTAACTTTCCTTTTGTTCAAGTTGCTTATACTGAATCAATGGAAGCCAATTATTCTTTGTCAGAATTACAAGTTACCAAATCACTATTGTAAGTGTCTTTAGTCAATTTGTTAATTATTCACATTTTGGTTGTTTTTAATTTTAAATTTTTCCTGAAGAAAAATCTTGCTTTGTATTTTTCTTCAGTGGTGTTTCCTGACCTCATGAATTCCAGAAAGTAAATCAAACTCATTATAATTAATGCTCTTTTGAGCCCAGAAATCATTAGAGATATGAGAATGGAAACTTTCACAAGTCCATCCTAAACTCCTATCTGTTCAGTCCACATGCTCTGTGTGCCTCTTTTTATAATAGGCTCATTATCCAAGCTGGTAAATAGACATTTAGCTTCAATTAATCCCTGTTGTTCCCTCTACTCTGTTTATCTTGTAAACTCCAGAACTGAGCTGATTAAAAATTAGCTTAGGTAGACATAACATGATTTTCTTATCAACTTTCCTCTCTGCTGTGATCTCAGTTGCTCCTGCCTTCTGATGTCATTGGCTTAGGGTTGAGGAAGACATTATAGTCAGGGACACTAAACTGCTGTGAGGACCAGGATGAAGTAGTCTGTACCCAAAATCACATTTATGTCTTTGACTAGAGTCCCTGAAAATAAATGTCATAAGAAGGGCCATATGAAGAACATTTGGAACATGATCACAGAAGATAAATCTGTAAAGAGGTTCCTAGGTGGGAGCAGATCTTCAGTGAAGTCTCCACCAATGGTTCCACCATTCCCAAGTTTATTGGCACCTGGGCTTTAAAAGGTCTGCACAGGGGCTGCACATGCCCTAATTTTTTGTATAATTTTCCAAGAACAAAGGTAGTGACTGGTTATTCCTTGACATGACAGCATTGCTCCATAAATAGAGGCAGCTTTGGATGTGAACTCTTAGTATTCAGTGGTTCAAAAAGCTGGAATATGTGTATTTGGTGTGCAGAGAGTATCTGTTATGAACTCCAGAAAATCCATCACAATCTCTAGACCACACAAGCTCACTGTTAGGGAATGTGCAAATGTGTGTAGTCATGTGTGACTTTTCCCCCTAAAAGTTCAGTGATTAAATAGCAATGCTAGACTTTCACAGCTGAGAAAGAAGACTTAATGGTGTCACAGCATGTATATTTCTTTAAATGAGTGGCAAGTTGTTAGTCAAAGTAGGCAATGGATCTTTCTGTAATGAAGTAAAACACAATCCTGTGTATCATAAAGGAGCAGCAGTCAGGGAAAGTAAAGTATTGATTAAAAGCAAATTGACAAAGGAACAAATAAAATGGTGATCTAAAGAGAGAAAACTTTTGTCATTCCTCGATATTAGAAAAGAAAGCAACTGAGTTTTCACAAAGAGAATTTCTAAGGAATCTGACCATTATGAAGATATTGATTATACAAGCTAGAGCTTCACAGCAGACCTCTGAGTTTTCCATGTCTAGTGAGGGCAGACTCCTTGTATGGACCAACACTCCCACTGAAGACAAAGCACAAAACACATCTTTCGGGATGTATTAAGGACAAAGAAAACATAAACAATGGAAGATGGAAGCAAAGCACAATACCAAATCTTCTGGGAGGTAACAGAGGACAACAAAGCTACAGAGAAACTAAATGGCAAGTGTATAAGAAGCAAAGAAAAAACTCGAGATGGGCCAGACATTGCACAGGGAGCAAGAGGAGCAGGACACACAGAACACATCAGCAGTACTTTTACAATAATTAAAGAAAAACTGATAAAAATTGGAAACTTGTTGAAGATACAGCCCCAAGTCACAAAGAAATAAACATCAACAAAGCAACTAACATGTGTAGAGTTGACTTGTGTGTACTTTTTCTTTGCTTAGTTGAAGACTGCATGCAGTCTTCTTCTATGAGTTTTCTCTTTGTCATGGTCAATTAATTTTTTCATCACAGAAGACTGACTTAAGTGAGTCCTTTGACTATAAAGCTATTTGATAGGAATATCTCCCTCTAGGTTTGTAGTAAGGGTGTTGGACCTCAGAACAGAAAGAGCAAAGCTTACTCATACGTAACAAGCCTGATCAAAATGAATATTGCTCACTCGTTCTGAAACTGAGACAGATTCATATTTTATTCATCATAAACAAAGCTGATCTCTTGCAAATGACCAGTGTCTTTTCACTCTACCTTACTTCTCTGGCCTTCCTTTCTGAAGAAGTGATAGCATTTGATTTATTTGGGTGTGAAAAAGGTAATTCTTCATTTCACAGTGGTGATAACCTAGAACTTGAAGTTATGCTGGATGAAACGAAAGATGCAGGCTGTGATAAGTTCTGTTGGGCTGAGACAGTTCTGGGAAGGATGCTGGGATAGTGGCAGCATTATTAAGATAGCTTCTGGGCTGGAGCAAACATGCTGGAGCAACAACAAAGAAAATACCATGCGTGGCCCTCTGGGTTCCTAGGTTCTAGTATGTAATGAACAAAGAATTGGACATGGCAGATTAAGGTTTAAAAAAAAAGAAGTGAAGCCAGACATGGTGGCTCACTCCTTTAGTGTCAGCACTTGAGAGGCAGATGCAGGAGGATTTCTGTGAGTTCAGAGTTTGCCTGGGCTACATAGTGAGCTCAGGGCCATAGTGAGGCTGAACTATAAAAGCAAGACCCTATTTCAAAAAAAAGTTTATTAAGATGGTAGTATGCTCAGTGGGAGTGAGTTTGCACCTGTGAAAGGAAAATAATATGAGCACTGGGAACGTAAAGTGTAGGAGTTTAAATTGCTGTGAGGATCTAGGGAACTTCCAGGGCATGACTGCCACCATGGTTGGCAGGGTGCAGAGTCATATGAGCTGTGTCTACTGCACATATCCTTTCTCATAATTATTGTCATCATTGGATATATGAGATGCAGTCCATATGCATGAATGTTTCATGAGCTTGAGGTGCAGAAATGTCACTGTGGGTCACATAAGAGAATTTGGTGCAGGGGGCCCACTTTGGAATTTTCCAGAGCAGACAAGAGGTGGCTGCATTTTTTTAAAACTCTACTTTCAGGTAGTGATCCTTGGGGTATGGCGGTGGGGAGGGGGTCCAGCTTTGGGAGTTGCTCATTCAGGTGAATGGAGGGGCACAGCTGATCAGTGAGTAGAAGTGAGCAACCACACATCCCCCACTGTACTATCTTGTATATTAGTACTGGTTTAATTTGACTCTTTCATGATTCAGGAACCACTCTGTTGCTGTAAACCTTTTGCCATTGTTCAAAATTCTGATAAAGTTAATTGGAAGAATTTTTGCTTGTTTTGTTAAGTTTCTGTGGAGTCACAGGTGTCTTGCTGACTCCGCTGTTTTGTTGGCACCATTCATTCTGAACTCTAAAAACATTGTGATCATTTGTACATTGACTTTCTTGTGTTTTACACAAGACCTCAATTTATAGTCTTATAGATGTGGTATTTTCATTTACATGAAAGACATAAAGGCTCTATGTTATACTGTGTTTAGTTCACACACTCCTTGTCTGAATATCTCATAGTACCAGCCAGAGTTTCTATAAACTGTGTATAAACACTGTTAGAATATAATCATTTGATAAATATACCACTTTCTTACCAGCTTTCTCATGCTTCATTTGCTTAAAGTTACTTTATGTTTTTTATTTTACATCATTTTGTTATCGTTCTTTCTGTTGTGTAAGTCACCCTGCTTAAAAGAAGTGACGTGATTTTAATGGTTCATTCATTTAAAATTTTATTTAATACGTCTTAGTATTTATTTAATATGTCACATTAGTGCTTTTAAACACTAAAGAAGTCAATATATTTTCTAATTTGAAAGCACCTCTGCATCTTTAGATTAATTCATTATGATAATTTTCCATAATAATTTTCAGTATTCTGATTTGCTAATATGCTTGAACATTATTTTCCTTCCACACTTTATTAAACTTATTGTTTTCATTTCTTCTGTTAGTTTACACATATTTGTCTTATGCTTTATTTATATAACTGTTATCTGAAAATCTGGGCAACTGTTTTTGCTGCTGCACATCTACTGCAAGTTGCATGCACACACACATACATATACACACATACACACACAAATGCACACACATGCTGACAGACATCAGATCACATATGTTTGTTGGAAATTATTCAGGGTAGACTGACTGCCTTTGGGGAATTTGACTGTGCTCCTTCTGTGAGTCATCCTGGAGTGTTAGTGAGCAAGTTTAATTTGAGCCCTCTCCATTTTTGGTGGCATTGTCTCAATCATGCGGAAATATGCAGTTGCACCTCTTGTCCAGGGCTGTGGTTTACAATGCTCAGAAGAGATTTCCTTACCACCTTTCATTCAGTTTCAGGAAGATTAGTCTGTGTTTGTTTGATTCTATTTAAAGGGATGGAATTTTGGTAGCCTACTCCTTGCTACACTTAGATCAGTTTGAACGGCCTGTACTGATGGACGTCCTGGACTCCAGTCACAGCCTTCTCAGGGGCGGGCTATCAAATCCCATCTCTGTATTACAGACTACACCTGGGTTGAAAACAGCCCTTTAGTGGCCTCACACTTCCTGTGTGGTTTTTAGTTTCAGTGTTTTCTATTCATTTTTGTAAGATTATGTGATATTTTAACTGTTTCTTTAAAGTTATGTTCAACCCAAGATGTTTTAAATGGTAAAATTTTTCTGCTTATTGTTAGATATGGAGCTCATAATTACCATTTCTTTCATTGTTGATATTTTCTATTCAGTCCTTTCCACTCTTCTTTGCAATGGACCTTAAGACTTGTGCTTTGGGCTAGGGAGTTAGCTCAGTGGTTCTGGCGCATGTTTTGCAAGTGCAAGGGCCCAGGTTCGATTCCCTGGTGACCACATACAGTACTGGGTATGCAGACTCACGCCCAGCAGCAACAAGTACCACATACCACAGTGCCAGGCTTGGTGGCTCACGCCTATAATCCCAGCACTCAGGAGGCAGAGGCAGGAGGATTGCTGTGATGTGAGTTTGAGGCTGAGCTCGGGGCCAGCCTGAACCACAAAGCAAGACCCTGTCTAAAAAAACCTAAAAAAAAAAAAAAAAAAAAAAGACTTGTGCTTTATTTTCACATGTTATACTTCTTGATGGACTTTTCATATTTTTAATATTTATGTGATATTTAAGGGATATTCCTCAGGCATCCAGTTCATTATTTGCTTTCAGCTGTGTTTATTTTGCTCTTCATCCTAGTTATTATTTTTGTTTAGTAAATATAATTTAAATTTTAATAATCTTTCTGGTAGGCTTTTGGTTATGTACATTTCTCCTGTAGTTCTGAGAATACCGTCCTGTTCAGTTTTCTCTATTTACTTTA
>PVIR01042693.1:0-12114 GCA_004026965.1 Petromus typicus | reverse complement strand
GTGAGTCGTGTCTCCGACATTCACAGCTTGTACAAATTGGAAGGAAGGGTCCTTGGCATCCGGCCTGGGACACCGCCAAGAGCATCAGAATCAGCTCCCTTAGTTAGCAGTGTCTGCGCCACTGCGCACTGTCTGCTTGGAATTTCCAGCAGGAATAATCGCCACCCTCTCTTCATTATTTGCTGTCTTGTGAAAACACTGGGACTGCCTCCATCCCCCAGGCTTCCCAGCTGACTTGAGCGGAGAAAAGGAGATGGAGGGAAATCTACCAACATCTCCCCGGCAATTAGTGCTGGCCACGTGATCCTGGACCCTTGGGTTTTCCTTTATCTCAATTTTTTAAGCCTCTATAATAAATACATCTTAATCTTCCATGTTTTCCATGCCGTATATGTTTCATTCTTAAGTGTTTCATTGCCTAAAATGAATAATGAGTATCCTCTTCTTTTTAACATCACTTTGAGGAAAAGGTTTGTGAGGATGGCCACGGGCAGCCGCCTGGCCTGCAGGGCGTCACCGCGCCAGATGCGGCTCATTTGACTCCCTGCTCAAAATGAGAACAGCGCCATATGACAGTCAAACCTACTTTTATAAGTCATTCATCTTATCTTGCACGAAAAGAAACTGGAAATATATAAGGAAAACACAAATTCCTGACACTCCTTGAGTTATAGCCTGTCTATAGTGTGATTTTTTGAGAAAGGGTCTCACTTTGTAATTCAGGGCTGACCCTGAGCTCACTATGTACCCCAAGTGAGACTCAAACTCACATCACATCAATCCTCCTGCCTCTGCCTCCAGAGTGCTGGGATTACAGAGATGAGCCACCCTGCCCAGCACTGTGGTATATGGTATATGTTACTGAATGCTGGTGGGCATGAGTCACCATACCTGGCATTGTGGTTATGCAGTGACCGGGGACTGAACTAGGCACCTTGCACTTACAAGGCAGGCACTGGAACCACTGAGCTAAATCCTCCGCCCATATATACTTTTTCTTGAAACAAGGTCTTGCTATGTTGCCCAAGCTGGTCTTGAACTTCTGATCCTCTCACCTCAATCCCCTGAGTAGCTGGGATTATGGATGTTCATCACTACACCCAGCCCCACAGTAATTGTATTAGTGCATTTTAATTATGCATAGTCATGTGGCATCTTCATACATGTATATAATGTATTTTGATTATTTTCACCATCACCCCATCATTCTCCCTTATCTTTTCCTGTTCTATGTGGCTCAGGCTGATCTTGAACTCAAATCCACCTGCCTCAGCATCCCAAGTTCTGGGATTACAGGCATGCACCATCATGCCCTGTACAGTAATTTTGCAGGGCAGATTTAAAAGGGATAAGGAAGTTCCCCCTAACATTGGCAACCATTCATTGAACTTTCCTGCATAACTTCACTTGACCTTCTGAGCTTATGGCAATTAAGGTCAGCATACCCATTTTACAGATGAGGAGACAGAGTCTCATCAATATCAGGACTCAAGAGGAGTGCATGTGCTTGGGTAGTGGGAGAAAGCATGGCATGGGAGGGTCTGGGTAGCTACTGGGCGTTATTCTCCCCCCAGTTTGGAGAAGCAGCTGATGATCCATCTCATGATTCCAGGCCTCAACCTCCACGTCTTCCAAGTGTGTCAGCAGTCTTGTGTCACCTGGAGGCCTCCTTTCCACATCAACAGGTATTTCCTGGGCTCCTGGCCTCCTGGGCTCCTGGGCGCCAGACCAGAATGAACCAGAGGACATGTGGTCTCCAGCTTTCATGAAAACCATTCTGATTCATAGACATATCTGAAGAAGTTCTAGTCTGGTTGAGTCAAGTATGCTCCATGTATGTCTTACACCAAGCTAAGAGACACCCAAAGCAGTTAGAGCAAGCTACTCCCATGGGGAGAAACTAGACTGTAGCTGCTTGAGGGCCTCCTGTTCCTCCGCGTCTCCAAGAGCTAACCATATATGGATAAAGAGTTCGTCCCACCAATCAGCTACAGCCCCGTTGCCCCTTTGCGCGTTTGACCACATCCACTCCCTGTGCACTGTATAAGCATATGTAATCCTCAATAAATAACGGAAGTGTTCTCCAAAACCTCCCCCGAGTCCGCGTAGTGGCTCTTTGTTTCACCCTCCGGATTTGGGCCTCCTGAACCCACTCCGCACACCACTCCGCCAGACAACGACACTTGTTGACTACTGAGCTGCTCACTGTTAATCCAAGTTTCCAGATGGAAAAGAAAAGGATCGTGACGTGTATCTCCCTGGACTCTTAGAGAAGTTCAGACAGGGAAGGAGCAGCTGCTGAGCACCCATTTGCGTGTCCCCTCTGCAACCCTAGGCCTTTCTTCCCCCGTCGTGGAGAAGATGAAGGTCTGAGGCCACAGAACCAAGACACAGACCCGGACGCAGGTCCACTGGAGCCATCTGTGAAGACAAGGCCCTCCCACTGGCAATGTCCTGTTACATCAGGAGGAAATGGAGGCACCTTGAGACCACGATAGTAAGTTAAGTAAACCAGACACAAAAGCACATATCCTGCAGTTTCTCTTATATGAGAAACTCGAAGTATAAATAAAGAGCAAAATAAAAAATAGATGACACAAAACAGGGAGACAGGCCTTCAGTAAATGGGAAAGAGAGTTAGAGAGGGGGGAGAGAAAGAAGGGTGGGCAAGAAGGAAATTTAAAAATTAAGATGTGTTACGTGCTTATACCAACTCCCTGTGGGGGATATAGTCATCACTGTGTAAAGAAAATACGTACTAATAAACATTTCCTTTGGGTGTTTGAGACAGCCTCATTTCAGGCTGACCTAGAACTTACCATGAAGCTTAGCTCAGCCTCAAACTCACAGTGATCCCCCAGCCCAGCTGATTTATTTTTTTTAAGGAAATGTCCCGTTTCCACAGCAGAAGGCTCAGTGGACTGAGCCAGAGATGGGGACGCCACCTACCCAGCTCACCTCGGGCCCCCTCTTCCACTCTGCCTGGCTGTCTTATAACAGGAGCCAAGCCCCACCTCCTGTCTTCGGGAAACTTGTAGAAGGACTGAGACAAGTCCCAGAAACCTGATGCCTTCCACTCTGCAAACAGCAAACTCTTAAACAGGAAGCAAACGCAGCTGGATTGCAGCGGACTCCTGGGGAACAGGTTCCAGGATCCCCTATGGACTCTCAAATCCAAACCTATACTTTTGTGTGAATGTGGTATTAGGGATTGAACTCAGGTGCTTTTTTCCAAGCCCTTTTTTTTTTCTTTTTTAATGTAGAGACAGAATCTCCCTAAATTGCCTTAGCAATTGAACTTGCAATCCTCATGCCTCAGCCTCCCATAGTGCTAGGATTACAGGTGTGCATCGCCTTACCCAGCCAGGTATGGCTTTTTTATTGCAGCATTTTTCTTTCTTTCTTTCTTTTCTTGGTCAGGTATGGCTTTTTAAAGTATTTTCCATCCACAGTTTGTTGAGTTACCAGATGTAGAACCACCCAAGAGAGCCTACCCAGCTCAGTCAATACAAGAGAAAGAATGAAAGAAAAACAATCAGCCAGTGATGAAGCCTCCTGATTGGACAGGTGTGGCGGATTTCCCAGACTGCTTCATTTTGCTTTGAAAGTAGGCAGGACCCAGACTGACCCAGAAGAGCGGTTGCCATACCCGGCCTCACACTCAGTGTCGCTGCGCACAGCTTTAGAGCGCCTGCCTTCCTTCGCCCAGGCGTGCGCCCGCCTCTCTGCAGTCCTGGGCAGACAGCTCGAGTGACAGCTCAGGGTTGTGGAACATTTACTCAGGATCAGGCTCTGTACCTCAAACCCAAGGGGGAACCCTGACAATCACCCTTATGACAGAGGGAGAAACTGAGGCTGAGTGTGCAGACGTGCCCGTAAAACCAGCGTCTGACCGCACTGAATCTTCTACAGTGTGCTGGAGAAATGGGGAGGAGAGGAGGAAAGGGAGGCGGGGGAAGTAGGAAGAGGAGAAGGAGGGAGGGAGGGTGGGAGAAAAACTTAGTGATGAGTGAGAGGAGAAGGAAGCACCGCCCCGGCCAGGGGAGAACCTGCTGCCTCTCAGAACCAGGCCCGGGAGGGTGGGCGCAGGGTGCAGCCCACCTCCCCCAGCTCAGGGCCTCATCTCAGCATCCTCTGCAGCCCGCTTTGACCCCCACAAAAAACGAGAGTATTGGCATAGGATATTCTCTCCTAATTTTATGAATAATTCATATCTCTCTGCATAAATGTAAAATAGCCTGAAGCTAGGATTTTTTTTAAGAAACGTCTGTGCCTGGTTCATAAAATAATAATGCGCTACTTTGCCAGACAGTTTGTGAAAGTCTTTTTTTTTTTTTTTTTTTTTTTAAGGTTTTTTGAGACAGGGTCTCACTTTGTGGTTCAGGCTGGCCCTGAGCTCAGCCTGCAACTCACATCACAGCAATCCTCCTGCCTCTGCCTCCCCAGTGCTGGGATTACAGGCGTGAGCCACCACGCCCGGCACTGGTATGTGGTATTGGTTGCCGCTGGGGTGAATCTCCACACCCAGTATTGTTATGTGGTTACCGGGGATCGAACCCTGGTCCTTGAGTTTGCAAGACAGGCGCCGGAACCACTGAGCTATATCCCCAGCCCAGTTTGTGAAAGTCTTGAAGCCAAAATACACCTCGTGCTGGGTCCATTTCCAGCCTGGCGGGAGCCGGCAGGTCTCAGCGCACACGAGGAGGCTGGCTGAGCTCTGTGAAACCGGACTTTCCTAAGTGTCAAGGCTTGTGTCTCAATGTCCCCCCAAACCCACATGTGGTCATGGGTGGGGCTTTGTCTGGAGATGAGTGCATAGAGTGGGTGGCACAGCACTAGCATCGAGCACACTAGGACGAAGGGTGTAGTGCGACCTACTCTAAGTACTTTGGATAAGACATGAGCTACAAGGGCCGGGGATTTAGCTCAGTGGTTCAAGCACCTACCGAGCAAGCACAAAGTCCCAGGTTCAGTCCCTGGTAACCACATACAGCAATGTCGGGTGGGCATGGTGGCTCACACTCACCAGCAATCAGCACCACATACCACAGTGCTGGGCGTGGTGGCTCACGCCTGTCATCCCAGCACTGAGGAGGCAGAGGCAGGAGAGTTGCCATGAGTTTGAGGCTGAAGTACAAAATGAGATCCTGTCACAAAAGACATAAGAGACAGAAAGAGCTGCGGTCTCTCCTTGCTGCTTTGTCACCTTCTGCCCACCATGAACTGTTTTTCCTCTGCCATGTTGCCCTGCCATGCAGCAGCTGGTGATGGACTGGAAACCTCTACAGACCTCTGTGAGCTAAATAAACCTTTCCCCCTTTCACTGCGGGTGTCAGATGTTTTTCCTCAGCAGCAAGAAAAGTAACTTAAGACACTGGATCAGTTCCCTTCACCTAAGGAAACCTAGAAGACAACTCAGCACATGGGTGGGTTTGCGAAGGCCAAGTACACAGATGCTAGTCGTTAACTCTACAAGAATCAATCACAAACAGAAGAATAGTAGAGTCTCTGGTCAACGGTAGCTGTGGGGAATGAGGCCAGAGTCTGCTTCTGCTCTGGAAAGCTGTTTCCCAAGCCTGACAGAAGTTCCCTTTGCAGAGAGAGCGACGCTGGGAGCTGGAGTCGCCATGATGCAACAGCGTAGCTGGGTGAGAACATCTGGGCTCCGCCGTGAGGTCCCCCTCCAGCCCGAGATCATGCCCTGGGTTAGCTTTTATGTACAAAAGGCCTGTTATGTGCTCTGTGTTGATGTTGTTTTCCTCCTGCCTCAGCCTCCCAAATGCTGAGATCATAGGTATCTATCAGTCACCATACCCAGCCCTATGGTCACTTCTAAAATACTAAAATGGATCTTGTCAAAATGCCTTTGGAAAGGAAAAAAAAAACAAACCATAATGTTGATTGGCAGAGGGTGAGCAGCCCAGTTTGCTAGAATTAGGGGGTTTCCTGGGATACACACCTTTCCATGCTAAGCCAGGAAGTCCTGGCCATTTAGGGACACTCAGACCACCCTGCCACAGCAGAAGAATACAGATCCCTGGGACTGAGACAGGAGAGAAAATAGTAACTGTATCCTTTCGTGAGATTGTGATCTTGACTATGTGTTTAATACCTATTCAAAACATAGGTACAGCAGCAGGGGAGAGGGCTATATATTTAAATCAGGGGAACTCTCAGAATGGCAAATGAGATTTTATTAGACCTATGCAAAATTAATATCTGCTTTGCTATACATGTTCATGAAATGTGACCTGCCATGGACTTTATAAAAAGAATTCCATGGCCAGGCACGGTGGTGCAGGTCCGTAATCTCAGACTCTGGGAAGCCGAGGCAGGAAGACTACAAGTTCACCTCCAACCCTCCAACCTAACAACTCAACCAGACCCTATCTCAAATTTTAAAAGTAAAAGGTTGGACCTGGAGCTCAGTGCAAAGGTCCTGAACTCAACCCCCAGTACCACAGAAAACACACGAGAAACTTCAAAAATTTCCCAGTTCTAATTCTCGTGTTAAAAGGAAACCGTTGAGGCTCATGCCGTTGTTCCACTGGATCAGGAATCAGGCTGGGGAGGTGACCCAGTGGCCCCAGGCTTGACAGAGGCGGGCCTCCCCTTTGAGGGCCTACTCTGTGAGGCGGTACGGTCAGCCACAGAACCGCTGGCTGCTGCCCAAGGGCTCTGTTCCCATCAGTTGCTCAAGTGTCCCCTGGATACGCAGGTGATTCATGATGGCGCAGTGCTGCCTGGTGGAGCCCCACAGCCAATCAGCCACAGCAACCAGTGCCAGCCACAGCAGTCCCTGCCGGGTTCCAGCAGGACACAAAGGGCCCTGACACCGAGAGAAGAAAGGGGGCCCCAGTCCCGGAGCGAGGGTCACCATCTGTGTGCAGCTCCTTTGGCAAATCAGCATTTTCCGCTTACGCATCAAAGTTGCTTCCGAGGGAGAGGCAAAGCCCAGCTGGGCAGAATTAAACAGGCTTCAGCCTCCTCGGCACTGAGAAGCCAGGGTGAGGAGTGGGGCAGGCATCCTCCAATGGCCGTGTGCGAACAGCCCCCACCCACCCACCCAACCGAGGCACCTGGGCGGCTGCTGTCTCTGCACAGAGCCCAAGGGCGAGTCGCCCAGTTCTGGAAGCAGCAGCCCCTCCATCCAGATTAGACTGGACTCGGCACAAACTGTTATTTCAGTCCACATCAGGGTCACCCTTTGAAGAATGAGGACACTATCTGGAGATTAGATGAGGCCAGTGGGTGACTCTTTCTGCAGACACCCCCAGGGGGCAACAGTCAAGCTAAGAGTCTTGGTTCAAGTTCTGGCCCCTCCCTTTATGGACTTAGATGGCTTTTGCTTATGTGTTTGTCACTGGACTTAGAGCACACTTGTGGATCACCTGGAGCCTGTCTCATTTGTAAAATGGTGACAATATGCACTCAGGCTGGGGTGACAATTAAAACAACGTGGTTCACACGCTGTCTGTCCTATAGCAAGCTCTCGATGAACGCTAGCTGCTATTTCTATTTACTAAAGAGCACAGTGCATTCAATAAAGTTGGCTCCCTCTCCTACAATAAATAAATTCAAGTGGCCGCAGATGTAATTATACCACAGAGAAGGCTTCTCTTAGGACAGTGGTTGGCTACCTTGGTTACACATTAGCATCTCCTGGGGGACTTTTACCAACTCAGAAGCCCAGCCCAGACCAATTAGTCCAAATCTTCCCCGATGGATCCAAGGCTCAGTTCATTGAAATCGCTCCCCTGGCGATCCTAATGGGCAGCCAGGTTGGGAACTACCGCCTTCAGGCTCAAGCTGCCTACACTCTGCCTCTTAATCGCAGTCTTTCTAAATAGTGACCCCTAATTTAGCTGCTTCTCGGAATGGAATCCTGATGGTTCCAGCAGTCGGCTCCGGAAGCACTCCTGGGACTGGTGCCCCTCTTCCTCACAGTCTCATCCCTTCTCCGTCAGTGTCCAAGTTCCCAAACCCTGGCCCTGGTTGCTCCAGGCCACTCCGAGCTTTCCGAGTTCCACAGTCTCCCTGGAGTTTGGAGAAATAAAGAAGGAGCCCTTCCACGTGTGTCTTCTTTAAGGAAACACGCAGCTCCATTTCCTGGCCAGTGTTTCTCAAGCTGGGGTCCCCATCTCATCAGGCTGATTGGTTGGTTTGTCACATGTCCAATCTGCTACCCATCTAAAACAATGGCACTTTGTCTGGCTGCACCTTTGCAAGGGACCTCCTGCCGGAGTTGAACGCCCGAATCTGCATTTCAGGAAGTACAGCAGAGCACACGTTTTGAAGTCGTGCCAATAGCTGCACCAAAGGAGGAGCGCAGCCCTCCACAGCTCGACACAGGAAAAGCAACACGATGTGAAAGGACCAGCAAGGAGTGACTGCTGTCACATGAGCCTGAGACACAGTACGTGGACTTGGTCGATAAGCAACAGTTCACAGCGGTTTATTTGCAACGAGGAGTAAATACACATTTACGATATTTTCTTCTCCCATTAGAAAAATAATGAGAAGCTCCATTTAAAATGGACCTTACTGAGTCTATAGTGCTGACAATATCTTTAAGTGAATGAAAGCAATCTACACATTTACCAAGTGACACCTCATTAAAACCAACCGTTAGAAATTGCTCTGTGGCCAGAGTTGAGTCATCTAGAGAGCCCCACATGGTCAAGGACAGCTCGGGACCATATCGTTTGTTATCAGCGTCATTTGTGTCTCTTTTTTATGAGGAGAAATGATCCGAGGGCTACTGATGAAAACAAAATACAGAAACAGATCCAGCACAAGGCCCGAGGCTGCGTCTTTCCATTACGAAGCCAGCAGTAGTGATTTATTTTTAGTTTCCCCTCATCATAAATCCCACCAGAACAGCGCTGTTCAGTTAGATGTCACGTCCACATGGTTCTTGGGTTTTGCATTTATAGGTGCAGAAGAGCTGCGGGTGTGCACCATTGTTACCTAATTTATTTTATACCTAATTAAGAGATGATAAAATTAACTCTCTGCTGCCTTCCCCTGATCTTCATCTCCTGCTAATTCGGAAAGGTGCACAGGCGACATCAGAGGCTGCTGGGGGCTGTCACACCCGCGACTCCCAGGGGCTGGCCCTGCTGTGGCCGCCTTCCCAGTGGCACATCTGTCCCTCTCTGGGCCTCCCGAGGGTTCCCTCTCCGAGACAGCAGCTCAACACTCAACATGGGAGACACAGCCCCTGCAGGACCTGGGTTGGGCTGGGTGAGAGTCCCGGTCCTGACGCTGTGATGTTCCCGCATATCCTGGGCTCAGTCAGGAGAGGGCCGCACCTGGCCATCTGCACACAGAGACCTGGGGCCACTTCTCGCCCCAGGGTCCCCCCGTGTCTCAGGAGGGACTGGGGAAATGACTAGGAAAGGAAATACATTTTTGGTGTTTTTGCTTATTACCCTCAGATCATAAACCTGCTTTCAACTGTTGTATTTTTTTTTTTTAATTTAATGATGATGGCTGGAGGCTGGAGAGAGGGGACTGATTCATGTGTCTGAGTGTATGTTGAAATTTTGACTTCAATCCTATCATGACACCCCAGGGTCACTGTGCCCTGTTTCCATAAAGTTTCTGGTTAATTAACCACACTCGATCCTGACCCAGAAGCGCCAACTGCCTCTCCTCATGGACAGCCACCCATACCAAAGCTTTCCCAACTCTGCTTCACCCTGACCCTCTTGTCTGTAGCCAAGGTAAGTTAACCACCTGGGTCTTCTTCTCCACATTATCAATTTTAAGGGAAAGTCTGATTAAGCCTGGTAGCACAGTTCTGTAATCTCAGCACTCTGGGAGGCTGAGACAGGAGGATCACAAATTCAAGCCCAACCTAGGCAACTTATCTAGCAAGACTGTCTCAAAATAAAAAATAGAAAATGTGGGCTGGAGAGTCAGCTCAGTGGTTCCGGTGCCTGTCCTGCAAGTGCAAGGACCCGGGTTTGATCCCCAGTAACCACATACAATACTGGGCGTGGAGACTCACGCCCAGCAGCAACCAGTACCACATACCACAGTGCTGGGCGTGGTGGCTCACGCCTGTAATCCCAGCCCTCGGGAGGCAGAGGCAGGAGGATTGCTGTGATGTGAGTTTGAGGCTGAGCTCAGGGCCAGCCTGAACCACAAAGTGAGACCCTGTCTCAAAAAACCTAAAAAAAAAAAAAAAATAGAAAATGTGCCGGGCATGTACTGTGAAGGCTCTGGATGTGCTAGGGTTCAATCTCCAGTATTCCTCCTACAAAACAAAGGAAAAGAAAAGAAAATACTTAGTTCTGGTCAGGATGTATTTCCTACTGCTACCTGCCTGCTCTGCTGCTGACCTGCTCCTCTCTCGGCCTGCCACTGTGATGGCTCCAGAAACCCTTTCATTCAGAAATCCTTTACTGTTAAGAGCGGGGGAGGTGGGGGGTTCTGGTACCAGGGACGAAACTCGTGACATTGCACCTCAAACGGGCACAGACCCAATAAGCTAAACTCCCAGCATTAATAGTTTGGGTTTAACACCACCAAATAAGCTATTCCCTAAACATCTGCAGATTCTGAACACCTCACAGCAGGAGACAGAAGGACATGGGCTGGAGCACGGAAGATAACGGCCGAGGAAACCCCGTCCTCCCGGGCGGAGGTGGGGTAGCAGCCCCCCATCTCGTGAAGCCATCTCCCTGGTCCCGCCGCGGGACCGTGCCAAAGGCAGTCTGTGTTTCCTGTGCGTGTTTCAGCTCGCGGCAGTAAAGCAAGCTAGAGTTTTGTTTCTGACTTTAATAAGCTGGGGTGACCGCTGGCTTCAAACACGTGTCTGCGACCTGCGTGTTTACCCACGTGGAGCTAACCAGAGGACTTTAGGTGACCCAGAAACAGGGCGAGAAACGCCTGGTGGGTAGTACTTATTCCGTCTGGCCCCATCCGGTTGGCTCAGGGGGTAAGGAGGCCCTGGCCACGCCTTCCTCACTGAAAAAGCTTCTTGGAGAAGAGAGGAGGGACCGCCCAGCCTTAAACCCAGGGGCCCCAGAATCCCGAGACTGGCTTGGAAGGGGGGGGGGAGGTGTGGCTGGGTAGGAAGGTGCTCCTCCGCGTTAGCCAGGGTCCACACACCCTGGGCTGCACATCTTTTCCCCAGCGGAGGACTCCTGCTGCAGGGGCCTCTCAGGATCCAAGGAACCGGGGGTGTGAGATGCAGGACCGGTGTCTGTTCTTCTCCCGGCTGGCCCAGCACCACCATCCAGAGTGCCCTGCCCTGTGCTGTGTGGATCCCCGGTGTTCGTCTACCGGGTGTGCAGCAGCCAGGGACCCGCTGGGGAGGCTCCCTCTGCACAGACGTCTCTCCTCACACTTGTACAAGCTGGAAGCTGGGAGCCCAGGCGTCCCGCGGCAGCTTCCTGAGGCCTGTGTGTGGCACTTGTCATCTCCTTCTGATGGTGAGGGGACCGTGCATTCTGGATTAGAGCCTACCGCAAAACTTCATACGTCCTTTTTTTTTTTTTTTTTTTTAGACAGGGTCTCGCTTTGTGATTTAGGCCAGCCCTGTGCTCAGCCTCCAACTCACATCACAGCAATCCTCCTGCCTCTGCCTCCCGGGCAAATGCAAGGGCCCGGGTTCAGTCCCAGGAAAGCACATACAACAATGATGGGCATAGAGACTCACGCCCACCAGCAATCAGTACCACATACCACAGTGCCAAGCATGGTGGCTCATACCTATAATCCCAGCACTTGGAAGGCAGAGGCAGGATTGCTGTGAGTTCGAGGCTCACCTGTGCTACATACTGAACTCAAGGTCAGCATGAACTACAAAGCAAGACCCCGTCTCAAAAACAAGAAAAGATAGAAAAAAAAAGAAAAGATAATAGCTCCCTCACTGCTGATACATGCTGGCTGCCAGACCAGAGTACCAACTCATAGGTTACGGGCAGTAATTACACACTTCCCGGGGCCCTGAGTTCACAGATCCGTTTTCAGGAAATTGCATAATTCTGCTCTATTTAGGTGAAAGCATGTTTGTAGCCTCAGCTCTGTAATAAAAACCATCTTGGAAAACTATTCTGATTCTTTGATAGGCCTGCAGAGACTCTTGTCCAGGATGACAGA
>PVIR01042692.1:0-12117 GCA_004026965.1 Petromus typicus | reverse complement strand
GTAACCACATAACAATACTGGGTGTGGAGACTCACCCCAGTGGCAACCAGTACCACATACCAGTGCCGGGCGTGGTGGCTCACGCCTGTAATCCCAGCACTCGGGAGGCAGAGGCAGGAGGATTGCTGTGATGTGAGTTTGAGGCTGAGCTCAGGGCCAGCCTGAACCACAAAGTGAGACCCTGTCTCAAAAAACCTTATAAAAAAAAAAAAAAAAGTTCATCTATTCCTTAATCCCAGATTTCCCAATAATTTAAAGAGAATGGAAATTTGTGTACACGCTAGAAAGCAAGAAGAAAAGTGACAGTCCCTAGCAGAGTTTCTCTTCTTTTCAGGGTGCTGCCTACTTCAACAAAGAAAAAAGGGCTCATTATTTGATCTGCCTTTGCAGTCACTATGGATGGGACATGAACCAAAAGAGATAATTTAAGATTCCTATGCTTATGATGCATGGCATTGCCAAAAATGTATCTGTGTATTTTATCGACGATTTCTTACTGTAAGTTATCCAGCACTAATACTTCATTAAAGAAAGGTAATGAAAATGAATGAGTAATAGAAATGAACATGTCAAAGTGAAGATGAAATACTCAAAATTTCTTCTTGACCAATATATAAAAATATTTCTTAGATATCTCTCCTTGTTCTGTTCCAAGTATGGTAGATGATCTACTTCCTGTGAGACAAAGAACCAACATTCTTGTTCCCTTCACCTAAATTCAGAACACTTAGTGAGGTTGTAGGCTCCTCTGACAGCTCCTTCCAGTGTGCCAGGAAGAGAGGAAGGTCTTCCTGTCCAGAGGATTCCTGTACTTCCTCCTTGTTCCTAGCCTCTGGCCAGTGAGGTGCAGACTTGGCCTGAAGACATCCTCACAAAAGCACTATCAGTTACTGCCCAGGGATGCTGGTCAGAGGGAGACCCTATTGGTAAGTCGTTGGGCTCATGCCTGTCACTACACATACAATCTTGGGGTCCTAGCATGGAAAATGGTTGTGTCTCTTCAAACAGTCATGTTAAGACAATACTGCAATGGATTCTGAATGAAACACTGGCAGTACTATGGATACTATTTTCATTTTGTTACCCACAGTATATTTCTACTCTGCTAATGAGATAATGCATTTAATAATTTCTCGATGTGGTAATTTAATGCCCTTCCCCCTGTCAGATGGGAAAAACCCCGAGAGTCCTTGTTTCTAGTGCTAGACTTTATCTACCTATTACTCTCAGTACTCAATAACCAAGGATATAGAGATATAAATCTATTCCAATTTTAACTGAATAAACAGTAATTAGAATAAGTCTGTATCAAAGTATTTATAGAGCAAATAATACGGCCAAAAAAACTGACTTTAACCTATTCATAACAGATTGTAATTGTACATTTTACCCAATTACATCCACATTCCAAAGCAATAAGTTTTCTCTTATTTACCAAGGACAACCAGGAGAACTAAAGCAAAATGACAGGACTCTGGTGATCTACCTTGCAAATTTCACAAACATACCTTGTCCTCCAGTTGCGAATTTGGTCCCGTCGGGGTGAATATCAACCGAAAAAATTGGTTTGCCTAGAAATGAAGAAAAACACATATATCTAACTTGGTTTTTCATCACTAGAGAAAAGCAACAGACTCAAAATTTTTTTGTTTTTGTTTTTGTTTTTGTTTTGAGACAGGGTCTCGCTTTGTAGTTCAGGCTGGCCCTGAGTTCAGCCTCACACTCACATCACAGCAATCCTCCTGCCTCTGCCTCCTGAGTGCTGGGATTACAGGTGTGAGCCACCAGGCCCGGCACTGTGGTATGTGGTACTGGTTGCTGCTGAGTGAGTCTCCACACCCAGTATTGTATGTGGTTGCTGGGGAATCGAACCTGGGCCCTTGTGCTTGCAAGACAGGCGCCGGAACCACTGAGCTAACTCCCCGGCCCCAGACTCAAAATTTTAAAACTGACTATTCCAGTAACATCTCTTACTGCTGCGCCTAGAACAAAATAAGACTACAGATAAACTGTCCATGAATAATAGCTCAAAGTCTGAACTGCTAGAAGACTGTTCAAACAACAACAGATAGCTAACAGTCCAATAGTGGAGCAAAGGATTCTGTTAATGAGGATAGTGAGCCTATAGGACTTCTGAGTGTTTGCCTGACATTTTTCATGAACACATTTTGTAAAGGCTATGACTGGCTTATAATAAAAGCTCTGAATCACAGATGTTTAGTAAGAGGAGCACACAGCTACACCTGCAGGTATCTCCCTGTCACATGGATCTCCACTTGACTGGCAGCCAAGACTGAGGATACTCACTTTTTCTGAAAGGCTGTGTGAAGCCTTAGCAGGACAGGGATTGGTCACAGTTATGGCTCTCATCTCCCTTGTCAAGCTTCTGCTTCCTAAAACACCTCCTGAATGTTTGTGCTGCATCCAAGTGCACAGAGAGCTTGCCTTTTGGCATCTTCTCTGATGGAAACTGCCACACACCAGTGACTGCTTGATGTTAAAATAGACTTTCTGTCCCTGCAGGGAAAAGGTTGCGGCTGGTTCTTGGAACCTGTACAGGGCCTACTATGGGCCTAGGCCCACACAAGCAGCCCATGGACTGGACTAGTAAATGTCCCCTAAGAGCTTAAAACCAAGGGTAATGCAGAGGTTTCATTCCTAGTAGGTATTTGCTCATTTCTCTGGTCTGCTTCCAGCCCAAGGGCATGAAAGCTGCAAGTGGCATATGAATTACTGTTGAGTTCATTCCTGCATTCTCAGCCTCTACCATAGTACCTGGTACCCAGTAGCTCAAAAATTTGTTCAGGGACAAACTGATGCAAGAGAAATAACTTAATGTCAGATACTGCTGATACATGGTCAGGGATTTAGCTCAACTGTACACGCCTACTTTGGAAGAGCCCAAATTTGATCCCTGGTACTGGAAAAAAAAAAAAAAATTCTGAGATAGATAAGAAACTAGCCAAGCATCACCTAACTGAAAATGTTCTGCTTCGAAGACAAGGCAGCAGGGACACTTGGCATGAGGGTCAACATCTGTAATATTACATGACAAGTGCAAATGGGAAGGGTTTAATCCTCTATACTGCAAAAAGGAAGAATGGGAAGGAGAGAGAGAGAATTTGAGGCTGTGGGTCCAATTTCTTTCTCTTTTTTTGAGACAGAGTCTTGCTATGAAGTTCAAGATGACTTTGAACTTACTATGTACCGACCTCAAACTTGCATCAAACCTCCTTCCACAGGCTCCAGGTGCTGGGGCTACAGGCATGTGCCACCATATCTGAGATGTGAGTCCAGTTTCGAGCTATGTCAATGATATTGCTCCAAAAGCTCTAATGAGTGGGAAGGCTAACTGTGGCATCCAGTACTGAGATGTAGGCTGTGAGTCCTGCCAGACACTAATAGGCAGTGATAAATTCGTACTACTGTCTCTTTTAAAATTTAGAAGAAATATGGTTAAAATAGTAGAAGGTAAGACTAGGTCCCATCAGTACAGCCACCTGTATGGGAGTCTCCTGGGGAAGGTGCCACAGGCTAGGCCCTGGAGGTACTTTCCAGGAGACTCAGAGCCATACTAGGAATATCCCATGCAGCAGTTCATAAAGCAATGCCTTTTGAAGGTCAGAGCCAATTCTCCCGGCCCAAGGGATGTTCTCAAGCCTCTGAGCTTTAAACTCTGCAGGAGGCAGAGTAACCCACACGTTCTCAAAATCTTACACCGTTTTCTCTGGTAGATACTTCTGATATTTTCATTTTACATGAGGAAAAGGAAAACAAAGGCACACAAGGTTTGGAAAGTTGCCAAAAGCCACATAGCTACCTAGCAGAGCCCAGGTACCTGGCTCCAGAGCCTGGGGCATTAAATTCTAAGTTTTAAAGCTCAGCTAAGTGACAGTGCTGCTGTGAAGGGAGGATTGACAAGGCCTAGAAGAAACCCATGCAAAGCCTATGGATAGAAAACAAAGGTTGGAAGAACACGTGAATGTGCAGGTTATCAATACAACAATGCTGGACGTGGTGGCTCAAACCTGTAATCCCAGCAGTCGGGAGGAAGAGGTAGGATTGTTGTGAGTTCAAGGCTGAACTCAGGGCCAGCCTGAACTACAAAGTGGAGACCTTGTCTCAAAATAAATAAATAAAACATAGAGGTTTTTTGTTTTCTTAAAAAAATCCTTTTGTAATTGTAAGGTCCAGCACGGTGCTGAATGTTTGTAATTCCAGCAGTTGGGAGGCAGGGGCAGGAAGACTGCTATTAGTTCAAGGCGGAGCTCAGGCCCCACCTGAACTACAAAAGCAAGACCTTGTCTCAAAAAACAAAAAACAAACCTAAGACTCAAGATCCCATTTGACTTTGCTTTTCTCCTGCTAAGTATATAATGAAATAATTAAAAGAATCATACCTCAACAACAGATCTACCCATTTTTATAGCAGCTCAATTTGTGATAGCTAAATCTTGGAAATAGCCCAAAGGCCAGGCAACAGGAGATTGAATAAAGATGTGGGGTTTTTAAAAATAAAATGGAGTACTCCACACTCATAAAGAATGATAAATTTTAGTCATTCATACTCAAATGGATGTACCTTGAGGACATATTCATAAGTGAAAAAATAGGATCCAAACATGTAAATACCTTAACTTTTCTCTAGTCTGAAAAATTAAAGGTGTAAATGAATTCCAAAATAGGTAACGTGAAATAGAAAATGTGCAAAAGGAAAAGGAAAAGGGTAGGTAGGGGAAAGTAAAGAAGGAAAAGAAAAAATTTGATAGTATAAAAGAAAGGAAACAAAGATTGTATATAGGGGTGGGGTTGTAGGGAAGACAAGGAAAAAGGGAAAAATGAGAACCAAGATGTGTCATGTAGAGGTATAAATTTTCAATGTTGAATGTGATCATAATGTATATATAAAATGCACCAATAAAGTAAATTTAAAAAATATATTGGAAAAGCTTTATGACAGCAGACTTGGCAATGATATTTTTAGGTATAATACCAAAAGCACAGGCAATTAAAAGAGAAAATGGACCTCAACAAAATTAAAATTTTTTGTGCATTAAGGGATACTACCAACAAGGTAATAAAGCAACACACAGAATGGAAAACAATATTTGCAAACAATATGTGATAGGTCCTAGGGATTTAGCTCAGTGTGCCGCTGCCTGCCTTGCAAGCATAAGGTTGTGAGTTTGATACCTAGTACTGCCAAAAAAAGGAAAATGTGGTAAGATTCATATCTGAAATATGTAGAGAAATTTAAAAACTCAACAACAGTATGAAAATTTCAGATAAAAAATGGACACAGGTCTTGAATAGATATTTTTCCCAAGAAAGATATTCAAACAGCCAAGAAGCATATATATACAGAATTAGAATGCCTGGGGACTTGTGAGCTAAATGTAAACTGATAAAGCTACAATGGAAAACAGTAGAATGCTTTCTCAAAAAATTAATGATCAAATTATTATGACCTACCAATACTATCTGAGTTTATATTCAAGTGAGCCAAAAGCAATATCTTGAAGAAATTTTTATATATCCATGTTCCAGCAGCATTACTGACAACAGCCAAGAGACTGGGAGTTAACTCAAGTATCCAATGACTGATCAACAGGTAAATAAAATATGGCTCATAGAATATTCAGCCCTTAAAGGAAAAATAATTTTCATATGCTATAATGTGCATGACCTTCAAAGACATATTGAATGAAATAGGCCATTCACAAAAAGATAAATAATGCATGACCCTATTTATATGGGATATCTTAGAATTCAAAGAAGTACATAGTAGACCAGTAGTTTCCACGAAATGGGGAGAGGGGGACACATGGCGTTACTGCTTAATGAGTACAGTTATGTAAAAGTTATGGAGATTGGTTGCACAACAAATGTATATAGTAACACACTAATGAACTGTATAGCTAAAAATTCTTAGCATAGTAAATTTTATATTATTTACATTTTACCATAAATGTAAAAATGTTAACCAAAGCAAAGCCAAAAAAAAAAAAAGTCAAACTGCCACCCTATCAATCAGTTGAAGGAACATAGAAACAAGGTAGCTGAAAGTGGTAGAAGCCAGGTTTGGCTGTGAACATTTCTTTTCCCAGGACTCTGGAAAGCCAAAGGAGAAGGACTGCAAACTGGAGTCCAGTCTGGGCAACTCAGAGAGACCCTATCTCAAAAAGTGAAAAAAGGGCAGTCAAGTCAAGCAGAAAAGGTAGATGCTTTCAACGTGAGACGGTAGTCAGCTAGGACTAAAACACGGGGTATTTTAAGTCCTAAAAGAAAACAACCTCCAACCTAGAATGATATACCCCATAGAATTATCTTTTAAAAGACACTTCCATGACAAAGAACACCTGAAGAACATCATAAAACCAGTACTCCTAAACATTTTGCAGGACATTCTAGAAAGATAACAAGGACTATAACTCCATGAATCCTAAGAGGGAATCAACCAGGCAATAAAAGCAAATAAATGGAGGACTAATAAAAGGAATCAACCACAGGAAAATAACACGACAAGA
Organism: Petromus typicus; assembly: GCA_004026965.1. Taxonomy (NCBI): domain Eukaryota; kingdom Metazoa; phylum Chordata; class Mammalia; order Rodentia; family Petromuridae; genus Petromus; species Petromus typicus. Next base: position 5,590 of record PVIR01042692.1, on the reverse strand, counting down.
ATAATTCAATATTGGGCCAGGGAGTTAGCTCAGTGGTTCCGGCGCCTGTCTTGCAAGCGCAAGGGCCCGGGTTCGATTCCCCGGTAACCACATAACAATACTGGGTGTGGAGACCCACACCCAGCAGCAACCAGTACCACATACCACAGTGCCAGGCGTGGTGTCTCATGCCTGTAATCCCAGCACTCGGGAGGCAGAGGCAGGAGGATTGTGATGTGAGTTTGAGGCTGAGCTCAGGGCCAGCCTGAACCACAAAGCGAGACCCTGTCTCAAAAAAACCTTAAAAAAAAAAAAAAAAAGAATAATTCAATATTTATCAGTTATAACCATCAAGGTAAATGGTCTCAATTAACTTATTAAAAGAAACAGACTAGAAGAATGAATGTAGAAGCAAGATCCAAAGACTGGGGACTTAGCCCAATAGCACTGTACCTACTTTACAAGTGGAAGGTCCTGACTTTGATCTCTGGTACCTCTCACCCAAAAAGCAAGATCCAACAATATGGGGTATACAAGAAACATCTAATCCAAAAACAAATTCACTGATTGAAAACCAAGGGAGGGGAAAAAAGCAGCATTAGCTATTCTACTTACAGACAAAGTGGATTTTAGACAAGATTAATTACGAGAGACAAAGAAGGTCCTTGTAAAGGAAACAATCCAAGAGGAAGAAATAATAGTCATAAATATATATACATGGAATGCCACTGCACAGAACTAAATAAAGCAAATATTGATGATAATGAAAAATCAAATTAGCACTAATACAAATGTAATGGGATACCTGAATACCAGTCACAAATAGGTAGATCAACTAGACAAAGAACAAAGGAATACCAGAAATGAGCCAAACTTTTGAACAAATGGACTTAGTAGATGTTTATAGTGTCTCGCCCCACAACATCAAAATATATATAACACTCAGCTGCATTTGGGAGGTTCTCTAAAACAGACCACATACTAGCTCTTAGAACATGCTTTAGTAAATCCAAAGGAAATGACATTATCCCATGCATATTATCAGATCGCAATGCAGTGAAATTTGAAATCAGTAACAAGGAAACCCACAAGAACTTTATAAAACATGTAAATTAAAAAATGCCTTCCCAAACAATCAGTGAGTCACAGATGAAATTAAAGAAGAAATCAGACAGTATCTATAATTGAATCATAATGACATACCAGAACTTATGCAATGCAATGAAAGCATTCCTATGAGAAAAATTTATAGTGGTGAATTCCCTTATCAGAAAAAAGAGTGAGCTCAAACAAACAACCTAATGTTGAACATTAAGCTTCTATAAAAAGAAGAGCAAGTCAAGCCCAAAGGTCATCCCCAGGGAGGAAATTACAAAAATCAGAGCAGAAATTAAGGCAACGAAGACTAAGAAACCAATACAAAGAATCAATGAATCCAAGAGCTGGTTCTTTGACAGATAAAGTAAGATTGACAGATTCTTAGCCAAACCTTATCAAAAAAGGGGAAAGAATACACTAAAATCTATGCAATCAGGAATGAAAAGGGTGAAATTACAATAGACCCTGGAGAAATCCAGAGCAATAAATACCTATTTTAATAACCCATATTCTAAGATGGAAAACACAAAAGAAACGGATGGATTCCTAGTTACCTATGAATTACCAAAACTGATTCAAGATGATATTCTAAACAAGCCAGTATCAGCCAATGAAATTGAAGATGTAATTAAAAACCTCAGTGATTCTAGCACCTGCCTTGCAAGCACAATGTCCCTAGTTTGATCTCCGGTAACCACATACAAAAAAGCCGGACATGGTTACTCAAGTCCACTAGCAATCAGTACCACATACCACAATGCTGGGCGTGGTGGCTCACGCCTATAATCCCAGCAGTCAGGAGGCAGAGACAGGAGAAATGCTGTGAGTTCGAGGCTCAGCTACATAGTGAGCATAGTGAGCTCAGGGCCAGCTTGAACTACAAAGCAAGACCCTGTATCAAAACAAAAACAAAAACAAAACTTACCAACAAAGAAAAGCTCAGGCCCTGATGGATTCATGCCTGAATTCTAAGACCTACTACTGCTACTTCTCAAACTCTTTAATGAAACTGAAAAGGAAGTAGTACTCCCAAATTCATTCCTGGAAGCAAGAATCACATTGATACCAAAACCAGAGAGAGATCCAGTTAAAAAATTGAACTATAAGCCAATTTTCCTAATGAATATAGATATAAAAGTCCTCAATAAGAAACTGACAAACAGAATGCAGCAAATCAACTAGAAAATTACTCATCATGACCAAGTTAGATTTATCCCAGGGATGCAGGGATGGTTCAATATTCACAAATCAACAAATGTAATACACCATACTAGTACAGCCAACGACAAAACCCATATGATCATCTCAATTCAGGCAGAAAAAGTATCTGACAAAGTCCAATCCCTACTTATGATAAAAACCCTAAGAAAATTGATGTAGATCATCTTTATCTCCATCTGATAATAGCCATCTTCAACAAACCAACTGCCAACATCATACTAAATGGACAAAAACAGAAAGAATTCACTTTAATAAGGAACAAGACAAGGATGTCTATTGTCACCACTCTTATTCAGTACAGTTCTGGAAACATTAGCCAGGACAATTAGATACAAGCAAGTAATAGAAAGAATAAGGATAGGAAAGGAAGAAGTTAAATTATCATTATTTGCAGATGACATGACATTCTACATTGAAGACCCCAGAAACTCCACCAAAAGAGTTTTTGCTAATAAAAAAACTCAGTAGCACACCTCAGTACAAAATCACCTCTCAAAAATAAATAGCATACTTGTACACAAATAAACTCACTGAGACAGAAATTAGGGAAACAACATCTTTTATAATAACATCCAAAAAATGAAAAATGTAGGAATCAATCTAACAAGGAAATAAAAAACCCTCTACATTGAAAACTACAGTACTCTGAAAAAGGAGAACAAAGAGGCTATCGGAAAATGGAAAGAAAAATCAATACAGTGAAAATGACCTTAATTGCAAAATTCTTTAATGCAATCCCAAACAAATATCAATAGCACATTAGAATTAGAGAAAACAATCCTAAAATTCATTTGGAACCAGAGGGCCCAGGATCAGCAAAAGTAATTTTGTGTATCAGCAACCCTGACTTGAAATTATACTGCAAAGCTACTGTGACAAAACAGTATGATACTGTCAAAAACAGCATGGTACTGGCAAAAACAAAGATCAATGGAACAGATTTAAAAGATGCAGAAAACAACTCTAAACTTACTCAGTCACTTTATCTTTGACAAAGGAACCAAACAACCAAACTGGAAGAAAGATATCTCTTTAATGAATGGTGCTGAGAAGCCGTGCTTTCCCTATGGTGAAGATTAAAAATACACCTATATTTTTCATCATGCTCTAGACTAAAATCAAACAGGATCAAAGCTCCTAACATTAAATCTGCTGGAAGACAGAACAGGTAGAACTCTTGAAGACACTGATGTAGGCAAAGACTTTATGAACAAAACATAGAGTACAAGAAATATGACAAAGAATCAACAACTGGATCTCACCTTATTAAAAAGCACTTGTACAGCAAAAATCACTAACAGAGTGAAGAGACAATCCACAGTGTGGGAAAAAATTTTTTTCAGCTGTTCCTAAGACAAAGGACTAATATCTAGAATATATAAAGAACTAAAACAAAACAAAACAAAACAAAAAAACCCTCCAAATTTAAAGACTTTTTCGAAAAATAGGCATCTGACATGAAGACACTTCTCAGAAGAAGAAATAGCAAACAAATAACCACTGAAATTTATTTTCACTCTGAAAATGGCTGTTCTCAAGAAATCAATCAATCACAATAAATGCTAGTGGAACTGTGGGGAAAAAGGAACCCTTCTTTACTGTTGGTGGAGTACAGACTGGTACAACCACTGTGGAAATTCCTCAAAAAACTAAATCTAGAGGTACCATTTGACCTAGCTATTCCTCTTTTTGGTATCTTCCTGAATGAATTAAAAGCATCCTACCATGCTGCTATATGCACATTCATGTTTATAGCAGAACATCTTGTAATTGCTAAATCTTGGAAACAGCCTGAGTGCCCATCAACTGATAAATGATGTGGATTGTTTTTCTATACAATAGATAAACTAATATATATTATACGTCTAATATATATTATATAATACTATTATTATAATAGCTTTCCTTGGACATCTTTGCTTTGTTCCTTTAGAGTGAAGATGGTTTGTTGAAGATGGCTATTACTACATGTTTGTGTATTAATATCTAAAAGTAATAAAAGTAAATATCAAATACTAGTGGTTAAGTCATAATAAAACCAATGTTTTCCTTGGGCATATGACAGTGTGTATACTCCATAGCCATTGGCCCCTCTGGAGAAATTTACCACCTAAGTATACAAATGTGACCTATGTGCAAAATCAACTTCTTTAACTGAATACCTGCCTTTATTGTGTATCTGTCTATCCCACTCACCACAAGAGCTTAGGAATTTTTGTCTGTTGTAATCACTGATTTACCCCCAGTAGGTAATCTGTCACTTGGCATAAATTAGGTGTACAACAGTCATGCCTGAAGGAAGTCCACTTTAAAAGTACTAAATTCAACCCCCTCCTTCAGTGTCAAGGGTGTCACAATCTCTGAGAGGCAGGCTTTTGATAACCTGGGATGGGAATTCAGATTTCAACTGCTATTTGCAGGTAGGAGAGCACACCCTAGGCTCTCAAAGAACCATCTGTTGTTGTTATCTCTATCACTCACTTCCCACTACAAAAACCTCTCTCAGTCATCTTTAGTAAACACTGCACAATGACATCTCATGGGTGTGAGATGGCTGACAGACAAAATATTCAACACAGGAAGAAAACTGTAGCAACCATACAACTGTTATTTTGGCCTCCAACTAAAGTAGGAGAAAGCAAGGGGTATATCATTTAGAGACATCAATCACTTCTGCAACATTTGCCAACATATAATAAGATGTTTTAAGAGAGAAACACAGTAATATTTTAGTTACTTCAGTTACATGTATTAAGTGTGGTCTCTAAAGGAACTCACATACTGAAAACTAGTTTTGTTTTGTTTTTTGAGACAGGGTCTCACTTTGAAGTTCAGGCTGGCCCTGAGCTCAGCCTCAAACTCATATCACAGCAGTCCTCCTGCCTCTGCCTCCCGAGTGGTAGGATTATAGGCATGAGCCACCACGCCCAGCACTGTGGTATGTGGTACTGGTTGCTGCTGGGCATGAGTATTGTATGTGGTTACTGGGGGATCGAACCCGGGTCCTTGTGCTTGCAAGACAGGCGCTGGAACCACTGAGCTAAATCCCCGGCCCCTGAAAACTAGTTTTGTACAATGACCAATGGGGATTGGCTAAGGTCTTAAAAAAAAAAAAATCAGATACTTTTATAATGTGATGCGTATATAGATATTCCTTTTCAGTATTAGGGATTAAACCCAGGGTCTTTTTTTTTTTTTAAGAGGTTTTTTGAGACAGGGTCTCGCTTTGTAGTTCAGGCTGGCCCTAAGCTGAGCCTCCAACTCACATCACAGCAATCCTCCTGCCTCTGCC
>PVIR01042691.1:0-12119 GCA_004026965.1 Petromus typicus | reverse complement strand
CTAAAGTTATTTGAAGGGGGAAAATATCATAAGAAAAGTAATAGAAAAGCCTTGCCATGAGAAGCCTGATTCCTGTAATCTTTTCATTATTTATGAGCTATCAGCAGGTCAGTTAACTCCTCCAGGTCAAAGTGACACAGACCTGTGAGATGAAGCTAAGACTACTACACCAGTCAGAGGAACAGAGCTGGACAAACATTTGCCCAAGATCTATGATTTTTGATCTATGATTTTTTGAAGTAAGCATTGAGCATGAATAGTCAATTTAATGAAAACGAATTTTTTAAAACAGCAATCAAAGCTTATGTATATAGGGGGTGGGAATTGTGGGGAGAGGGGAACGGGAAAAATGAGAATTAGTTTGTGTAACTTACTGGTGCAAATTTTCAATGTCAGTCGTGATCATAACATGTATATAAAGTGTACCAATAAAACCGATTTAAAAATTTAGCTATTATCTGACACTTGTTGAAATCTAGCTACAAACACTATATTAATTGATTTAATCAGTGTTAACTTATGGCAAACAGTTCTAATGAAAACTATAACTCAGTTACAGAAGTTCACGTTTGACTGAGATAAGGCAGTGCAGGTAATAACGTCAAAGACTCTACTCTCAAAACTCTGAATATCCAATAGTATTATGCAGTCTTCTCTGCACCTTTACTGCCAGTGACAATCTGAGATGATGATATGTAAGGGGGACTCAGCCAAGATACTATTCCTTCTAAAGGTTCTTGTTAATATCATTTCATTAATGTTTCACTCAGGATCATGTTTTCTATGGTAATACCATGATCTGAATGCTCTCTGAAAAATGCATGTTGAAATATTACCCCACATGGGGACGGTAACAGACCAAGGGGCACGAGGATGCCACGTTTAAATGGGATTGGTGTCCTTGCCGCTGACGTCTGAGGTGGCTTGTCTGCTCTGTGCACTAACCGAGGATGCGGGAAGCATCGCGTCTGAGTCAGAAAAGTAAGTCCTCCCTGACTCCAAACACACCAGCGTCTTCCTTTTCCCGCCCCCAGAACAATGAGAAATACATTTTCTGTTCATAAGCCACTAAATTATTCATTTTTGCCATAGCAGCTCAACCCAACTAAATAGTAAAATAATAAAATTTGTCAAAATTAAAATAAAAGTCTAAAAAATTTTGGTCATAATTATGACAAAATATGGAAAACAGATATACTTGATGTTAAATCAACTATTTCATAAAATACCAACATAAACATTTTATTCTAATGAAGAATCCTGAGCAGGAAAGTAAGAATACATATTAATAATACATTAATGCATTAATTAATAAATTATATAAAATATTCAAATTATTATCAAATGATAAAATAATAATTAAAATTCTTACTTTTAACATCAATTTAAAACTTAGAAACCAAATGAAATTTTCTTTCTTTAAATTAATGTCATGACTATTATTGCCCAAAATCTAAATAACATATAGAACATCTTTTGCTAATGAGTCATCTTTTTCTAATTACTGATGAATAGGGCTAAATGAAGCTAAACGTTTAAATTTAAGGCTGAAAACAAATTAAGGACTATATAACTCACTTGGCCTTCACATTATTTTTACAATCATTTCAGTCAAAAGTTGTCCAAATAATAAATTTTAATTTCTTTATTTCAATAGTTTTAGAAGTATAAGAAAATAGAGAAAGTATGATTCTTGTTCTCTGATTGTATGAACTTTGAAATTAATTTTCCTCTTCAATTCCATTATGTATTATAGAATCCAACAATACTATTTCTTTCAGCTCAATAAGATAAGATCAACTCCAATGTAACACAAACAGTTTAATTTGAATAACTGAGATAATAAAATGCCCTACTAATTGTTATTAATTAAAGTGAATCTATATGAATAGTATATCACAAATGCAAATATAAAACCAATGAGACCAAAAAGAGCTTTTACGCAGAAGGTCATCCTCGCCCCATCTCATTAGCATCCCATTTGCATACAAGCTGTTTTGAGGTAAAATTACGCCACTCACCAGTGTGGAGGTCTGCGAGGCATCCGCCAGATCCCCTGGGATCTCAGGTGTTCTCGTGTTGTTTGGGATTCTGTGAGGGTTACGGGCTATCGCTTCACACCAGCCCAGCATTTTCTCCTTTCTCTTTTCCCTTTTCAATTTCTGAAATTCTGAAAATAATTTACATTCCCTGAAACAGGTCATTTATTGTAAGTGTGTTTGGAAAATTGATATAATTCTAATTAAATCAATGATTTTATGAAATACCAATATAAACAATTTATTTTAATGAGGGATCATGAGTAGTTGAATAAGAATATACCACCGATACTATCCTGCAGTCACAAGGCATTGGAAACAGACCTATCTTTTCAATGGACCTAATGTCTTTTATAGCCTTCTGCGCAACATTTCTCGGTAGACAGGAGTAGTTCCTTGCTTCAGGTTCTAGTTTTATTTTCAGGGATCAATTTGCAGTAGTAAGTTCTTACGTTGGACTCTAAGCCATAGGTCCAGTTTGTGATAATATCTACATACTCACAGCTGTAGATCTTATCACATTCAGGGATATATTATCACAACGGGTTTATATGGAGACAAAGCACTGCTAAGGAGACTGTCTTGTGGGAACGAACAGAGCAGATGCTTTAGGTCAATCCAGGACAAGTCTCCTCACACACTCAAAGAAGTTCCTGGTACTTTATGTAACATGGAACAGTTTCCCACTGAATTGACCTTTTTATAAGTAAGAAGAGTGTACTCAAAATACCAGTGAAAAGTTTAGTATAGTGAACACATAAACCAGCAATAGAGTCATTTATTATCAATATTATTAACTACACATACCTAAATGTGCTTTTTACACCAGCATCCTCCTGAATGCATGCGTGAACACACTGGTATAATGGCAAGATGTCCTCGATTTTACTGGCAACAGGAACTTTTCGGGTCTGTTATAACCCGACAGGACCCCATTATATGTATAACCCATCCTTCACCAAACATCATCATGCTGGGTATAACAGCATGTCAATGACAAAATTTGGCACAGAGTTTTAGTTGTATATCTTATGGAAGCAGAAAGTGTTGAACATAGGCCAATAACAGAGTAGTTGTTCTACGAATGCCATGACTATCTCCCTCAGAAAGTTCTTCCAAGAGAAGAGGGAATAATTTTAGTGCAAATATAGTAAATTTAGAATTTGACATTGATCACAAGTGTGATTTATCTAAAATAATCATTTTAAAGTTATGCAATGTGTAAAAAAACTTAGGAATTCCTCTGCTATTCCAGAAATTTCCATATGGGGGAAATTTTTCTGTATGGAAAAGTCATATCAACAAGGACTTTTAAAATAATGGAGAAACATTGTTTCCTTGTAAAGTTTTATAGCCCACTTTTCCACTCCACCAGTCTCAGTAATTAGAAATAGTTTATTGCAGGTCTTTAGTTAAATGCATTACACTGTCAATTAAATATCAAAAATAATGTGGAGTAATTATTTTTCACAGCATCCAAGGCAATTAGCAATCTGGTGGTTTATAACATTTCAGGGATTCCAAATAGCACATTTCAGAGCACTAAGAAAAGAAGCAAAGAAAGGTTGCACTGTGGATTGATGAGTTATTACTCTAAATGACAAAATACTCAAGTTAAACGAGTCTGAACAATGTAAATGGGGAAATGATAAGAAAAAGTTTCATAAAAATTAGGTTTAAGATACTGAATAAAATGAACTTCTTAGTAAGGCTGGAAATCTTATAAGAGTAATCCACTCATTTCTTGTACAGAGTAGTGGGGGGACCTTAGAAACAATTTTTTGAACGATCAACAAATTATTAATGTTTGTCCTTTCACACATATTCCTGGATATTTTATAGGAGAAATCTTATCTGTTTAATATGAAATCTGCATAGCCAGCTAATTTGCACTCCACAAAAGTAAACATTTTTACACGTACATTACCTTGTGTATTAGCTTTTAATTTCATTTCTTGAAATGTGCTAGGGCAAATTAAAATGAGTCTCTCCATTCAAAAGGAATGAGTGAAATGATATATAATGACCAAAACAATTTAATTAAGTACAAACCAAGGTTTCACTTTTAATTCATTAGCCATTCATTTTTTTAAAAAATTAACTCTATAATTTAATATCAATCTAATGCTCACAATAAAGTGCTGAATTTATGATTGAATAAAAACATAATAAAGTAGCCAACAACAATTATGACATTAGTGTCTATTCTGGGATGTGTTTGTACAAGCAGCCACATTTGATTTCCCATTCAAAGACAGAGAAGGAGCTTGATTTCATTTGTAAATGTGCTTTTGACGTAGAGTACTGGCTGTGTCATGACTGTTGTATTTGCACTAGAAAATATCTTACTTTTTGTTATTGCAAAACACTCAGATTTTGAATTGCATTTCAGATTTTGCTTTTGACATCACTGTTGCCAAAGTAGAGAGTCTAGAAATAAAACAGAGGGGTAAAAAATGCTGATTGCTGAGCCTCTGCAGACCAGCCTTCTCCTTGCATGGGGCTGGAGCACTCACCATTTTCATAGTTGTAAGAACACACCGCCAAGTGAAGGGTAGGCAGATGATAAGCATTTGTAATTAACCCTAAAGCACTTTCAACCATAAGTATCATTAGTAATATATCAGAATAGAAAAGTGGTCATTAAACATTCATGTTAATTGCCATCTAACCATTGAACCAAGCTACTATCAGCTGCAGCAATGAAAAACCTATATAATGATCACAGGAAATTGAATTTTAACTAAGCTTAATTTTTAATATGTTACTTCAAGCAGATATTTAATTTAATAAATAGGAGCACACTGAACTCTCCATGGACTAACTTGACAACAATTTAAAATTAGGAAAAAAGTGAGAGGCAATTGAGTGTATCTTATGGAGAATAACTTCCTTTTAATTCAGGAAACATTTACTGAACGTGCTTTTGTGCCAGATACTGTGTTTGGAATCAAGACTACAGAGATGGAAGAAACCCTGAGCTCAGACCAGCAAGGGAAACAGACAAGCACACTGACTTCGACATTATTAGGATAAGAGCTTTGATACTGGTACACTGTGCACTATGAAAACTTCGAGGAAAAAAAAAAACATTTAACTTAACACTGAGTGCAGGACAAAGTTGATTTTTGGAAGACTCTCTAAAGAAATGTTAGAATTAATTGGCATGAAAACTGAAATTGTCACTCTTCCAAAGGATTCTACCACCACAAGCTGTTGCACAACTGCAGGGGGTTTCATTCACATCATAAACCATGCAAACAGCACTTTGCTGCAGGGATGCACTTCACATAAAGACTAAGTTCATGGAGTGTCCAAAATGCCGCAACTTGGCAATGCAGCCTGGCTGACTTCTCCAAGTGCTTCTCATATACTCATAATAGTTTATTCTAAACACTAATTTAAATTAATCTCAAAATAAGAAATTTCTCTCCCAAAAATGCAGTTGCCTACTTCTATTTACAGTTCTAATTCTTCAGCTTTGCCCATTAATTAAATATAATGTACTTACAGCACACACAAAAAAAATCCCTCCTCTTTTAACCACATACCGGAATTACATCACTTTCAAATTTGGAAGTTTACTGTGACATTTGAGAATTGGAGGAATTTTTCAGTTGAGAAACTTCTGAGGTTTGACTGTGTATTTGTTTAGCTAATATGTCCTTAAGAATTACTTATCGATTATTGAAGTTGTACCTCACCCCTAGAACAATAATGAAGGTTTCAGTAAAGAAAGAAAACTTACAAATAGAAATAGGCAGCAATTAGTCACATGAATCATACCTCTGAGATGTAATGTCTGTTCTTTGAAGATATTCTTTTGCATTTATGTATGTGCACACGTATGTATATGTGTTCTTCTGAACTTGTTCTACAGATTCAGTACAATACTCAGCAGCTCTTTTGTACATATTGTGCTATGGCTTCTGGCTAGATGTGCTCCAGAGCCTCGTGGGCTCATAGGTAGGGCTTCTCAGAGCTCACTGGATCCTGGATGTGTGAGTCTGGATTAAGGACATAATGACAGGTTTAGTCCATCGATCGGTTTAGCCTTGTTCTGGACATAGGTATTGGAAAGGCCCACTCTGAGTATGGATGGCTCCAAACTACAGGGTTGCAGTTTGACTGGAATATGAAGAGATGGAGAAGAAGGAAGACTTTCTGCTTGTTGCATCTTCTGCCCACCGTACTATGAACTGTTTGTCCTCTGTGATGCCCCTGCCATGATACTTTTCCTTGAAGCCAGCTGATATGGACTGAAATCTTTACAAGTTGTTAACTGAATTAACTTTTCCTTGTTTAATTTTAGGTGTTGGATATTATATGCCAGCAATGAAAAAAGTAACTAAGACATATTGGAAAACTTATTCTCAAACTTTATGTAAGGAACCAAAATACAAAAGTTGTCATTATAACACTGAAAAAAAATCAAGTTAGAGGACACACTCTGTCTAGTTTCAAAATGTACTATAAAGTTATTGGAATCAAGAAAGTACAAAGTACTGGGAAAAGAATAAATACATTACAAAATGAAAAATAATAGCTTCATAGTAAATTCATAACTATGATCAGTTCATCTTTGACAAAGGAACAGAGTATAATGTCATCATATAGAAGAGAAAGGAGGAAGAGGAGAAAACTGAGAAGAGGAAGAGAACTAAGAAGTAATCAGACACAGACTTTACACATTACATAAAATTTAATTAAAATGTATCATAGGCCTATATGTAGCTATAAAACCATAAAACTTCTAGAAGAGAACAGGACGAAATATAAATGAATGTGTGATTATCAATGAGGCTAACAATTTATCTGTGCAAGAAAAAAATTGTTAAGTTGGAATTTTGTTAAAGTTTAAATTTTTATTGTGCAAAAGACTCAAGAGAACAAAAAGACAAAGCACAGACTAAAAGAAAACACTAGCAAAATGCATACAAGATAAAGACAAGTATCTAAGACACAGAAATTCTTAAAATTCCACAGCAGGAGAAAAAATAGCCCCCCAAATAATGGGCAAATTACAAGGGATCTGAACACATTACCAGAAACTCCTGCCATTGCCTCAAGTCTCCTGCCCAGTGTACAACGCAGGTGTAAGAAACAAAACTTAAATGGCTAAAAGAGAAACAGAAAGCAGGGGGCCAGGATGACCAGTGCTGGGGCAATCGACCACGCACTGGCCAGTCCAAGCCACTGACTTTTATTGCTAATTATTTGGGGTAAAATTAAGCTGTATGCAAAGACAGCATTACATATAAATATGCATGGTCTATGTGGCTTCCACAGAAATTAATGTAAGCCAGGCTAATAAAAGATAAGACAAAGCATTTTCAAATGAGAAACAGAATAGACAAAATATATGGTTATGGTTAGAAAATGTCCTTCAAGTAAGAAAATTTTAATTGTGGAAATGGAACGTATGTGTCAGTTATTATGACCTCAGCATGCGACCTATGGTTGGACTCAGATCTATAAACAAACCAATTGTAGGGTTAATTCTTTGCATCCTGTGCTGCTTACAACCTGCTTTGAAATATGATCAATATTTCAGTCTCCCACAGCAAAAGATCTGAACCACTATCTCACTAAGAAAGATATAAAGATGACACAAGCCTGTGAAAATCTTTCATTGTATGTCTTCAAATGATTATAAATTAAGACAACAACTTAGTAGAATGACTAATCTCAAAAAAACTGATGTGATCCAATGCTGGAAAGGATAAATATGTGACAGAATTTTTATCCATTGCTTTTTAAACCATACAGTGGTACAGCCTGTTTGGAAGACAGTTAAGTATTTTCTTACAAAGATAAACATAGACTGACTGTATAAGCCAGTAACTGCTTTTGGAGTTGTTTATCTAACAGACACGTCATTGTATTAAAGAAGCCACACTTGAAAATCAAACAGCTTCTTTATTTGATTCCAATTATGTGATATTCTTGAAAAAGAATGCTCTAGTGACAATAAATTATCAGTAATAAGATACTGAAGCTACTCTGTATGATACTGTAAGATACATTACACTATATAAAAATCTGTAGAAACTTCACAGGTCAAAAATTTAATATTTACATATGCAAATTAAAGTATGAGTTAAGAATTTGAGAATTCCAGAGTGAAATGCAGATTGTGAATAATACAATCATCTGAATATATTACAAATGTATCAAACAACCTCTCTCAACAGAATGAGGCAAAATGTGCTGATTTAAGTACATTTAGAACTGAGTGGAGACTATGAGGTTAGAACAAAAGATATTATGGTAAGTACTGTGCTCAGATTCATAGAATTGCTCCCCATAGAGTTGTAGGTTAACAAGTTTGATACTGCTATGAACATACACTGGAAATGAACAATTAAAGTAAATGTTTGATAGAGCCAAATTGTTCAGTGTTAGAGAGAAGTAGAAGGTTCCAGTCAGCAAGCTACGTACTACACCACTATAGTAAACAATCAGAGTGGGAGGCTTCCCAAGGAACTCATTTTGAAGCTTCATCAAGATATAAATGATTGTGCAGAAGGATATTCATAAGGGTATATATTTTCCTGGGATTCTATACATACCTGATGTCTCTTGTTCTGTCAGAGACAGAGATACAATGAAACTGTAGTACCAATGAACACACTTAATGAGTAGAACTTGGTTTCCAGTGTTATTTTCCAGTAAAAACAACCAGAGTTGTTTGCATAAATAGTTGCTAGTAGGATAGAAGAAAGGAGAATAAAGAATGAGTCTGGAAAAATGCATAATGTTAAAAAGTAAGGGACTGCTGGAAAGCAATTCAAAACAAGCTATAAATCTAATCCAACTTGGAATTTCAGGACACAAAAGTAAAAAAAAAAAAAACTCCCAATGTCCAAACTGTGAACAATTTGAAGAGCAAATAAAGTACCAGCAGTTTATAATCTAAAATGCAAGATAGATATCCCTAAGTCTACATGGATGAAATAAATGGAAGATCACAGAGAAATATTTTGTGCAGCTGTGAACTTCCTTTCAAGAGTCATAAACAGAGAGGCAGAAAAGAAGGGCAACTTTCCAGGGGCAAGACCTGACCCACCTGACCTTGACCAGGAGACCAACAGTGATATGTCAAATTAACTTCTTGTGTGATGAAGTGGTAATTCGACTTTGGGGACGTTCTCCTTCTAATTATAACTCCAGAATAATTATCAGACAATTCGGGAAAATCTCATTCTAGGAACATTCTACACAACACCTGACCAATAATAGTCAAAACTGTCAGCTATTAAAAGCAAAGAAAGTCTAGCAAACTGTCTCTACCCAATGAAGGGTAAGTAAGAGGAGAACCCAAGCAAATGTAATGTACCATGGACAGTGGGCTCGTAAATGAGAAATAAAATATAAACTTTAGTTAACAATATTATATCAGCATTATTAGTCGACATCATGCTAATTGCTCCACTAGGGATAACAAATATACCATACTAACATAAAAAGTTAGTAAGAGTGGAATGGTGAAAGTTATATGGGAACTCCATGCATTATGCTTGCAATTGTTTTTGTAAACCTAGAACATTTCTAAAATATAAATTTTTTTAAATGTAATGTGGATTCTTTTTACAGTTTATATTTCAGCACAAAGTTCTAAACAGTAACCAGTACTGTAAACATAGCAAAGATGAGTGATGTAATAAGTAACAAATTATTCTAAATTATATAGTTCAGGCATTATTATAGAAAAAATTGAAGCAAGAAATTTTGAGTGGAAATATTTTTAACCCCAGGAGGCTGGAAAAAAGCCTGTATATGTATAATGCAAAAGTTGTCAAATTGATTTTGTTCCAACTTTCCATCAAAATAATCATCCCCAGACTTGAAGCAAGCTACCACTCCTGTCTGTCTTGAGATGAGGATAACTGGTGAAATTGAGGAATTCTTGAGTTTTAAAGCAACACATTTGAAAGACACACTGTTACATGCATGAGGCACATCTGTTTTCTCAATATTCAATTTATCACGAGTATCAGATGGTGAATTTGTGAGATGAGCTAACTCTTTAGGAGCGTATTTGAAATTATTTTAATAAAATATGATTTTCTACGAACTGTCTTTGTCTTTAAAACTTTAATGAAGCCTTTATTTAATGGGAATTGTATTTTTCATAGAGATTTCTTGAGAAAATCCACTACAACATAGATTTATGTTGTGATTATAATTATTTTGCATTGTGATTCATCTCAAAATTTATTATCTTAAGTCCCTCGGGTGTTTTGCATAAAATGTACTAGTGTATAGTATTTATCAGCTGAGTGGAACCTGACAGAATGGTTTCCAGGGAGATCAGCTCCTTTTCTGTCTGATAGATGATGCTTTTGTGCTCTTTGAGTTGATTTAAAAGTGACTGTGTCTCTCATTGCTTATGGAAAACTTATGAAAACCTAGGACTTTATAACAGATAAGTGTGAGAGAATATTTGACTTCAAATATTTTATAAGCTTGTGATTTATTCAATTTAAAGCCATAGCAGCTGGTTATTTCATTATGTAACATGATTAAGACCTAAAAAGTATAAAAATGTAAATACAGACCTTCCTAAATATCTAAGTATGTTTTGAGGACTTCTCTTCTCAAAAAAGGGTATTATTCTTTCTGATAATTTTCACAAAATCCTTAAAATTCAATAAATATGTGCAACTTCTCTGTTTTCATCAGATTAACATATTTTGGACCGCTATTTTTTATTTTTCTGTTATTAACTGTTGTAATTTCTACTTAACTTTTAATAATAAAAATATATTTTATATTATTACTTTTTTGACACTATAACTCTTCTAACAAAGATAGTTTAACAAAGATGATCAACTCATGATATTTATTTATAAGACAATATATTTCATTACTTTGGCCTCTAGGAAACTCAGAAGTTAAATAAGAATATACTTCAATATCTTCTAATGATTATAATGTTTATTTCTTACACATTTAGTATAGCCAGGAGCATTTGTTAATGTTTGAATATAATCAATTCTTGTTACAGTTTTGCACCTATTTTTAACTTGACATTTCCAATATATCTTTCTTGAAACATTTTTGAAATAATTATGCAAAGTTCATTCATATAACTATATTTATAAGGTGGAATTCAATACTAAGTTAACAATCATTCATACTGAATATTCCTCCTCCTGTTGATCTAGTCAATTCACGATGTTTATTTTAAATGATAAAAAATAATTCTAGTATGTCATTATTGTGTGTAAAATTTATCTATTATATTTTCCATAGTACATCATTATTATCTTGTCTGATATCTTTGTTAGGTAGCTACTAATAGTTGTGATAAATATAAACTTGGTAAAAAGTTTTTATAATATTTTCATATAGAAAAATACTTATGGATTTATATTCTGATGTGCGGTTAAGTGCTCTCCCTATGTGAATTAATATAACACAGTCATATTCATACTACTTGGAATTTACTTATTTTTGAAGTTAAATTATCACATATGATCTAATAAGTATGTGCTATTGTCATAACTATGATGACTATAGCTCTGTCTTGTGTACTTGATCATCTTCTATCATGGACACATTATCTAGAAAATGACTAAGACACTGACAGCTCATTCACCACACATCTCTCTGCCATTTCCAGAAACGATTTTGTCCAAATTCTCCAAGTTTTTACATTGTTATTCATTACTATCTAAGTTTGAAATATTGCACTTTAAATAATTATGAGCCATAAACTGAATTTTAAAGTGAAAAACATCATATCTACATTTTTGAATTCCTTCTTTCTTTCTCTGAATCTCCTCACCTCTTCTCTGCACTCACCTCTGAGATCTCTCTTCCCGACTCTTACACTCCTGTCATGTCAGTCAGAGTTGCTCCCTCACCAGCAGTGTCTTTTCCACATTGTCTTATCTCACTGGCCACCTGCATCCCTGCCTGTGTGAACTTGGCATTATTTGTTCCCGCATCATTGTCGCATGTATGTTAGTTACATCAGCAGTAGCTCTTCATTGTTAGCCTCACCATCTATACTGTTCCAAAAAGAGATGCAGGTGTTTATAAACAGGTCTCTGAAATTCATGAGACCAAGAA
>PVIR01042690.1:0-12118 GCA_004026965.1 Petromus typicus | reverse complement strand
GACAGGGTCTCGCTTTGTGGTTCAGGCTGGCCCTGAGCTCAGCCTCAAACTCACATCACAATCCTCCTGCCTCTGCCTCCCGAGTGAGTGCTGGGATTACAGGCGTGAGCCACCACGCCCGGCACTGTGGTATGTGGTACTGGTTGCTGCTGGGTGTGGGTCTCCACACCCAGTATTGTTATGTGGTTACCAGGGAATCAAACCCGGGCCCTTGTGCTTGCAAGACAGGTGCCAGAACCACTGAGCTAACTCCCCGGCCCCTATGTCAACTAATTTTTCAGACATTTAGTCAGAATTTAGTTTGCGTTTTAGAGTAGGTTTTATTATTCTGGGCCATTTCCAGGTGACTCCACTTTGGCATAATATCAAAGTCTATAGGACTTCGCTCTTCTACAGGGCCGTGAAATCCCCTGAACATCCCCGTCTTCCTGATGTCCAAAGGCAAGCGGACTAAGTCCGCATCAGAGAAGGGCATATAAAGCGACCTGTGGACAAATCAGCTCACAGATTTAACCACCTTGCTAATGGCTACTCTGTTCAAATAAAAATCCAACTGCTACCAAATATGGCCCTCCTGCCCAATGACGGTAAAGTGCTTTACTGTCAGCTTCACAAGCCGCCTCACGTCCACCCAGGGGCTCAAATGGAAAAGCGAGGCCTTCTTTCTAGTAACCCACGCGTCCCCTCATCCTTCATTCATGAAACACATAGCACCCGTGACCTGTTGCACTGGGCAACAGGGACAGAAAATGCGCCCGGCGCAGTGCGCAGTGCTCAGTGCGCAGTCCTCAGTCCTCAGTCCGCAGTCCGCAGTCCTCAGTCTGCAGTCCGCAGTCCGTAGTCCGCAGTCCTCAGTCTGCATGACTGAATCTTTTGAGCAAAGAAGTGCAGGAAACCACAGAGACATGAGCAGGATGATGCAGATGCGAGACCCTAGGAGCATTCAGGTCCACAAAAACGCTGTTTCTGTGGGTGGTCTGCAAACAGCCAGAGGCTGCACTTCTGGAGGCAGAAGTCAGGGGAGAGTGGAGAGCTGTCATCAGCCTGTGGCAATGGCCAGGCCTCTGCAGGGCCTGTGAGAGACTGAACAGTGGCTGGATTTGGTTCCAAGTGCACCGAGACAAGTGGAAGCTTTGAGCAGAGAAGTTGCAGGATCTACTTAAGGTTTAGGAAGGGTTGTCCAGGTGCTGCATGGGGGACCCTTGTAGGGGTACAAAGTTAGGACAGGGAGGCCCATAGGAGGTTCACAATAATGGAGGCAGGGGATCAGTGTTGGCCTGAAGCACAGTGGTAGTGGATCTGGTACAAACGATTGAATAAGCTCTGAGGATATAGGACATTGGAGGGCACGTCCTACTTTGTTATTAAACAATGAAACTGTTCCTTACTAACCTGAAGGAGACTGTGAGAGTTGCAGGCCAAGAGGAATCACTCCAAGGTTAGACACTGGGTGGATTAGCTCAGCCTGTAGACATCTAAACAGAGATAGAGCACATGCAGTTGACTAAATGAGTCTAGACTTCCAGTGACAGGTGTGGGTTAAAGATATAGACTTCAAAGCTCTCAACATGTAGTTGGCATTTAAAGTCCTGAGCCTGGAGAAATTCCACACAGTAGTTATGTGTAGAACTGGGGACTCTGAACAGGAAGAGAAGGTGCAGGAGACATGCCAGGAAAGACTAGTGTATCAGCTGCTCAGTAAAGAAATAAGAAAGTGGATCAGCTATTGTCATAGGGCACTTCATGTGCCCATGTCCCACAATCATACCCTGGGGCCCACTCCTCCCTAGGAATGTTCTGTATGCCCAAAGTAGAAAGCTGATGGAAGTGTGACCCTCAGCCTCAGGGAACTGGCAGTCTAGCAGAGGAAATGGCCACACAAACAAACTGGTGGCAGAGTAGGAACAGTGCTAAAAATCTCTGCACAAGGGATATAGACGTGGCCTCACTAGCAAACCCTCTGAGGCAAGAGATGGTGCGAACAGATCTCTTTTATTAGCACACCAAGTTGACTGACTGCTGCCACAGCCATACAGAATGACATTCCAGGTTTCTTTCCCAAGATGTAAGTTAAGTATAACCTAAGTCTCCTGGGAGGAACTTTTCAGAGGAGGCGAGGTAGTGTTACTTTCCTGAGAAAGACTGATATTCATACTTTCCTACTTTTTATTCAAACCAGAATTGTACATGGATGAAAAGTGTAAAAATATCTACTGGTCTAAGTATATAGAAACGCCGAGCTGGGGTTCTTCTTCATCTAAGGCAGTTAAGGTTGCTTAAGGACGCCTTTCTGTCATGTCCGAATAGACCAACAGAAAGAAGGACACCCTGCTCTTCAAGGTAAGGTACCTCTTCCCTTAAGTAGCCCAACTATCTTCAGTCAGTTCGCTCAGATGTTCAGATAAGCGGTGAGATATCTTTTTTTCACCTTTGTTTCTTTGCCAGTTGGTGAGTGGAACAAAGACTCACATGACTGGCTTCAGGTATTTGTTCATTCAAGTGCTTTTTTACCAGGGCACAGAGCGTTATCTTTAGTGGGCCATCCAAGAGTTTCCATCTGGCTGGACATGGTGATGTGAAACAGCAGGAAAAATGCAAATTAAAGTCACAATGAAGCCTGCTCTCATGGTGCACATGATCATCTCAGTATTCTGGAAGCTGAACCAGGAAAAATTCAAGTTCAAGTACAGCCTCAGCAACTTAACAGCTTAGAGGAACCCTGTCTCAAAAGTCAAAAAACTTAAAAAAGGGCTGATGATGTAGCTCAGTGCCAAGGCTCTGGGCTTTATTCTTACTATTAAAAAGAAGAAGAAAAAAAGGAGGAGGAGGTGAAGGAGAAGAGGAAGGAACAAAAAAGGAGGAGAAGGAGAAAGTAGACAAGATGGGAGAGGGAGAGAGGAGGAAGCTAAGAAAGCAAAGAAAAGCAAACCTCAGCAGAGGACATGTAGTAGCTGAGCTCAAACCATATTGTCTAGTCAGGTTGCTTTGGTTTGAATCCTGGTTCCATCGATCACTGTTGGTGAACTTGGGCAAGTAATATGAATGCTCTCCAGTAGTTTTCTCATATGTGAAATGGGGATATTGACAGCCTAAGCCCCAGAGGGTTATGAGCAAAGGTGCTGGGAAAGAAGAGGCTGAGCCACACATCCATGCAGGGGCTGTTGAGGCCAGAGGAGAAAGAGACACAGCCTAACCCAGATTGTAGACTGAGAGTAGAGCTGGCAGTGTTTCCTACTAGATTATGCATGTGGGGTGAGGGAATGAAAGACAGAAGGCTCCAACTTTCTGATGAGACTCCTTGGATAGAAGACTTGGGGAAGGAACAGACTTCCCATGTGAGGCATATTCTAGACTTTTCCGCCTGCACGTGGAGAAGTGAGTCATGTGGCTTCCAGGTAGCACCCTGGGGCACAAGGAAGATATTAGAGCTGCATGTAGAAGTTTCTGATCAGAAAGTGCTGGTTCTGGGGTCAGAGTCACAGGGTTCACAAGAGCAGCCATCTGGGGCCTGCCACAGACTTATACTGAGCTTCGTGGTCATGGCTTGACTGTTACAAACAATCGGCTACTTTGCAATGTGGAGACATATGGCAAAGCTTCCTTTCCTTTGGATCCCTGACTCCAGAACTTCCGTCTACACTGGCCCACGAGACACTGACAGCGTCTGTTGGCACCAGGCAAACCTGGCTGCGCAAGGCCTGGCCAAGTGTGGAGTGCAGCTGCCAGGGATGAGCGCAGAAAGACCTCCGTCCACACTGCTGGCCATACAGGGCAGCGCTGCCTCAGATCGATTCGAGGTCTAGTCCCGGGCTCTAATGCACAGGACACCACCTGAGGGCTCTGTTGAATCTGCGAGGGGACTTTATAAGACTCCAGTGGTTCCTGTGAACCTGGACTTCAGCAGTTGATCAGAATGACCCAACTTTCACTGAGACATATGTAGGATGCCAAGCTGGAGATGGAGCTTCTCTCCTTCTTTCCAGACTCAGTGTCAATGCTGGGTGTCAGGTGCTGCTGTGCATTCGTGGCTTCTCTGTAATGTGCCAAAGCTCAGGGATGCGTTGTTTGTTCTGGTGTCTTCCATCTCGCACAGGCAGTGAAGCCAGCATGGATCGTGGCCTCACTTCTATCCAGTGACCGGCCTCGGACACAGCTGAAAACTTGCAGCTGTGAGAGAGCATCATAGCATGGATCTCCCGGTGGGTAGAGGGTTGCCTCTCCCAGAGCCACCCTGATGGTGTGAGCAGCTCCGAAAGTGCTGCTTGGCCAGCATGGGACTGAGGCCGCGATGTCAGTGGAAGGGGATGAGCTGAACTAAGGTCCCAGCTAGGTGCATTCCCTCCCAATCAGGTTTAGCTCTTGAGTCACAAAGTTAGTTTTATTATTCAAATTCATATTTGTCCCCTGCAGACATTGCCAAAGGATAGGTTAATGGGCATAAATGATCCCCTTAGGAGTCTTTAATATCTAACGTTAAACACATGAACTCATTTTCAATGAGCTAACAGGTTAAATTAAACATTCTTCTCCAAATTAGAAAGCACCCAGACTTCCTACCATCCGGACTCACTTCTTAGCGAGGGGGCAGAAAGGGAGCTATGCAGAGGTGCTGGCCAAGTGGCACTCACACCAGTGTCCGTGTGCCTTTCCTCTCTGAGCTTCTCTTTGTCACATAGTGTGGACCAAGGAATTCTGGGTGCGCTGGCAATGTTGGTGTGAATTTTAGAAAGTGTCTAGTCAAAGATTTCTAAAAACTCTGTAGAACCAAAATGTGAACAGATGCTGTCCTCCTAATCACTGTTTCCTTTCGAAATATTCACCGCAAGGACAGAGATCCACATACCAGAGTACAGGCCCTGAACTGTGAGACTGATGAGGCCTCCAGTCAGGTCCTCAGCCCGGGGTGCATTCTCTAAGTGCTTGGGGATGAAACCTGGACAGTGCACAGGATGGTGTGTGGGAGGGAGACGCTCCCTGTGCCCACTTACAGCGCTCTGCTCACAGACTTCAGGCACAGCAATCACCGAGAAAGGAAGAGCTGTCACATCCCTGGATGGAAAAAGTATATTCTACATAGCAAAAACACACTATGTAGTTGCAGGAAAAAAAAATCATAGCAGTGTTTCCATTACTGTAGAAAGTGTTTTGTTTTGTTTTGTTTTAACATATCACCCTAATCAGAATTTTTTTACCTCAATACTTAACAGTACATTTAAATCACTTACTACAACTCCTAGTTAGATTAATATTCATGCGCATTAAAAATCCTCAAAGTATAATGTGAAATTAAATAATAGCAAAATGACTAAAATCTAAAATCAAATGTAAATGCTGAACATACTTCAGTTTTTCATTTTGAGTAGTAAAAAGCAACCCTAGTTCACAATTATAGTATACTGGAAATGTATCAGCCAAACACTGGACAAAATATGAAATAAGTCACAACTTCTTATGTCATCTCAGTTTCGAAATGATCTTTTGAACTCAAGGAAGAAATGCACGATCAGCAATTTTGTATGAATCTATACAAAAACCTCTTTACGCTTGGGTAGGCAATGTGGACAGAACAACTTTCAGCCTTAAATGGAGAGACCGGGTTGGAATTTCTAATCTGCCAGTTCTGTTTACTGTATAACCTTTCAGAAATCACTTAACATCCCGGATCTTTCAATTCCTCAACTGTAAAAGAAAGTCTGTTTCACAGAGACCACTGTGTCAAATAAGATATTACAAAAGATCTCTCCATAGAGTAAATCACAGGAAAAGTATTGCCCAATGCATATGTTGTCTAAAACTGCATAACAAGCCACCTCAAAGCCCACTGGCTTAAAGCAACAATGATCTCATTGCCTTACCATCTTTGTGAGCTTGAGGAATTTGTCAACAGATCACCTGGCGATTGTGCCTTAGGGTTTATATCATGGTCATAGGCCACCACATGTGTTCTGCACTGGCTGGTGTGCCACGGTCTCTCACATTAGGGTGGCCTGCAGGCAGTTCTGTCTTTGACATGGTGTCTAGCACCCACCAATTTAAGCAGACTTGGGTAGCATTTCCATAACTTAGTTTTGGAAGACACACAGCATCTCTAGTTGTGAAAGCAATAACAAGACTCAAAGTCAAGGAGAGGGACCATATCCTACATATCTACATTAGAGGTATATCAGATCCACTCAGTAAGAAGAAATATACATTTTATTGACCATTCCTATGATAATTATCGTAGAAAGTAGTAAGCCATAATTTTCTGTCATTATTGTTGGTTTTGTTTAAAATATAACTTGAAATTCATTTTTTTAAAAAATTGGGTTTGTTGGTCCATATTATACTGTATAGCCCCTCCCCCCAGAGACACTTAATCTTCTTTCAAGGTTGTGACATAAAGATTATAATTTTAAGCACTGTACAGATGAGAAGACCGAAGCACAAAGAGATTATACAGCTTATCTAATGCAATATAACCACTAAATGATGGATCTTCATTTCATGAAGATCTGTTTTACCACAAAATTATCCTGGAAGAATTAAACTAAGAATCATCTAGTATAACTTGACCTGTCTACTTATTTATCTACAGAGAGTGTTGGAATTCATCACATTGGGCAGATGGAGGGGGAAACATAAGGAGGCGATCAAAAGGATAAGTCTAAGAAGTCTACCTTTGACAGAAGATGATTCAGTGCTGGAGAAGGCATGAAAGGCCAGACAAAGCACAAAAGCCAAGATCCTTTCACCGGCTCTTAGTAAGATACCAGTGACTAAAACATGTCTGAAATCATTGCTTTAACAGTATTGCTTATCTTCCACTCGGCAGTATCACAAGCTGGGGTTTGTTCTTTGCCCTTCACTTTTGTGGTGCTGAATGAAGAAATGGACACTACTTGTGTTCTCTCACTGACACAAAAAAACTTGAAATGCAACAAGAAATCACAGAATTTATTTAATGACAGAAACAGACTGACTCGTGCTATTTTGCATCTTATAAGTGACTTTTGCCTCATTTATGTGCTGCGCATACAGGAGCTTGTTCTATATTCATGTTTAAATGAGGAAAGAACACTTAAGAGCTCTGTGATCATGAAAAGGAAATAACTTGTCTGAGTTTCAACTTATTCACCTGCAAAATAGAGTTATGCAAGCCTCCCTTAATGTCGTCACAGGAAGTTTCTAATGAAGATGTGTTATGTACATATACCGACTCCCCAGAGGGACTATATATGGTATATACTCCAAACATGTAATAATAATTTTAATGAATAAATTCAATGATTAACCTAAAACTAAATAAAAAAATCTAAGAACAGTAAAGTGTTTGTGGATTACACAAAGCTTCACTGTTTTTTTAATTTCCATTTGCAGGTATCAATATTTGGGGAGCAGACACAAATGGTACAATTCATTCAAGATTATGTACTTATTCATGCTCCTAATATGCATGCTATAGTTCTAGGTGACAGGATTTATCAAGGAACAACATAAAACATTCTTAGTTTTACAGAGTTTTTATTCTAACAGGGGATGATAAACTGTGAGCAAGTCAACCAGAAAGTACTGGATATCTCAGGTGTTAGTGTTAGCAGCTATGGAAGGCAATAAACATATGGAAGAGATCAGAGAAATGCAGTTCTATCTGAAGACTACATGAGAGAGAGGGCAACAGTTACATGGAATAATGGAGAAAGACCTCTATGGAAAGGTACCATTCACAATAAGACAAACCTGAGAGTTTTCTATTATGCTGCTAAGATGATGCCAAGTAATCAAAACATTTTTATTACAAATTATTATTAAGACTGCCTGCAGTACTAGTTTGAAGCAATCTGAAATTTTACCTAAGGAACTATAATATATTTTATAATAGATTTATTTGAATAACGAGGTTTTTTTCCTCAAAGTTTTTTCCTTAGTTAACTCTCTGTAGTAGGCATGGTATTTCTTTTTCCCTTTCTAACTCTAATTTATTTCCTGTCTTCAATGTACTTTATGTTTTACATGTGTTACCCTACGTTTTGGCTAAACAATGATCCTGAGAGATATGCATTGTTGTCCTCACTGCAAGAATTCACAACATCATATCAGGTATGTCATTTTCTTACCAGATTTGGGGTGCTGGAGTCTCCATGTGGAAATGCCTTCTGGGTTCTTGCTGTCCTGAGCAAAGTTTTATTAAAGAAAGGAAAATAAACAGGCTCTGCAGAGGGAGTTTGGGCCAAGTAAAAGCAGGAGAAGAAGCATTGCCTCCTACAGTGGCCGCCATTCATGACAACACAGGGGCCAAACTCACTGTGGACTGACCTCTTTGCATCACCTGGTCATCAGGGTGACATCAGGCCCAGGCTGTCCTGTCACAGACCTGCTTGCGTGAAGGCCACACACAGGGCTCTGGGACGGAATCTGCACACAAAGTTCAAATTTTCTAATTCCTCTTTTCCTGCCCAGTTTTAGCCACTTTCCTGTCTGAGTTTTTTCCTTACCACAACCACTGACTGATTATGAATTCTAAATTATATTTTTTAAATTATCATACACTTTTAATTCTGTGCATATTGATGAGATACAGTGTGTTCAAAAACAACGTGCCAGGAGGCTGCCCACCCACTCTGTGACAGGATGAATACTCTGCTTAGCTTTGTTTGACTCTAATCTTGCTGCTCTTTTCCTGCTGCCTTTCTCATCCGTAAATAATTAAAATGAAATATTTCTCTACTGGAATATGTTATATTAGTGCCAATATTCTGCCACGTTTTCACCCGTTACTTTGTGGCTTCTGAAATAGGTTTAATAAGAATTGAGATCCAGCCATGGATAATTAATCCACAATAGTTAATGAAAGAGAGCTGAGGGCTTCTGCATTTCAACAGGAACCTTTGAACATGACACCAATTAAAGAAACTACTACTATATCCTCTTCAAAATCATATTACTTCTTTCTCTTTAGTTGGCACAAAATGTCATTTCTGATCTTTGAAATATGCAGGATTCTTTTGAAGTTGATGGATCTGAAATGTAACGTGAACACAGTTCACAGTGTGTAACATACAGGGGAATCGGATATTGGGCTCTTCTACTCGTATGACATAGCAGGAGCTAAAGTAATAGTGAGCATGCTGTTATGGCAAGCTCTATAATTACTCCGTGAATATACTCCTTACTCAAAATTCTTCTGTTAAGGAGAAGATGCATCAAATGACACTATAGAGATTGGAAGGTTGACAATATTGAGGGAAAGGTACAAAAATAGGTATAGGGGTCATGAAAATCACATCTTCCTGTGGTCGAGGGTGACTGTACTCATTTCTGATTCTAAAAAGACAAGTAGGGGATTTTAACCAAGGAGAAGAATAGAGAGTTAATGGATAGAAAGTTACAAAGAGAAACACCAGCATACTGAATAGTTAGACCTGTTCCCCCATGTCTGTCCCTTACAAAACAGAGAGAGCTATCCTCAGAAAGGTAGATCTGTTCATGTCTCAAAACTCTTCTCTCAATTCCAGATCCCCCAAAGCTACTCCATTGTTCTTTCAATAAGGACAAAACCTTTCCCTGAGCCTCAGGAAGCTCCAGATACACCGGGCCTGCAAATCCTGCCAGTGTCTCCGCTGCCACTCCCCATTTCAGTCTCATTGGCTAGTGCGAGGACAAACACATTGTACACACCCTGCAAATAGTACTGGAATGAACAAAAAAGAAATACTGTCCTTGTTATTTACACATTCATCATGCCTGTTCTTCTGCTCATCACATTAAAATGAGACATGGGCCTTGCCTCTCTGATAGCTAAAATTTATCAGTTTAACAAAAGCATAGGGCAGGAAAAAATACTAGATAAATGCATCTTTAAAATCCCAGTCTTGCACATTACTGTTTGTAAGACAGTTTTCAGGTATCATTTTATTCCATGATTAAAAATAACAGTTTAGATCAGTTTTGAACTGGTGAGATATTTTTATACTGGTCCAATTCAATTTATGAAAATGCTGCCAAACATTACAGAAAGTAAGTCAGTATTTCTCCCCTTTTTAACTGGTTCAGCTATTCTATAGCTAGAAGCACTATCTCCAGGATCTATCCTGGGCACCGTCTTTTGCCAGGTATGATTTGGTGTCTATTTTTCTAATCTTCTCAGCAATCTGAAACTTCTGTCTAAGGACTGCAGGGATGACAATGTAACTTTTGGCCTGTGAGTTCTCACAGTCCATTGGAGACATATACCGCTGGTAATAACCTGGCAGAGTCTCTTGGAGCACTTCATTGTCCTCTGTCTCTGAGCATGACAGCTGCTGTGAGCAAGACCCTGGCTTGCTTTCCCAGCTTGGCCCTGTTGAGTAGCACTGCTGCATCTAGCCCTTCTACCCTAGGAAAGGGAAGCTATATACAGCTGTAGCATCTTTGTAGTGTTCCTAGTTTTTAACAATTCAATTTATGATTGTGAGGACAATAATGGTCTAGATTGAATAATGTGTCTGATCTTCAGCAAACTGGAATATATAGCACAGTAGCTAAAGTTCTTTAATGACATATCATGCACTCCTTGAAATTTCTTTGGAAATGAACTTACAGTACTCAGAGATAACTGTCACTGTACTACATTTTGATTTGACTGGTAAAAACATGGATTCCAAGAGAGTGTCTCTAAAAACAACGTTGTCTTAAAGATAACATTTAAACCTAAACTATACCATGTCTCTGACCTCCCTGTAATCCAGATAGCCTAAAAGTTCAACTTCTTACATTATACTTAGATTTAACCATGTATACTTAAAATGGGCTACTTTAAGCTTTTGCACATGTGATTCTTTATGAAGGGATTCTTTAGATGAGAATAATACTAATAAATCTAGTAGAAGATAGGTGACACCTAAGGCCCTCCAGACCTTGCTGCCAACCTGTGGTTTAAGATACATTTCTCAGCAAATTGACAGATACTGTGAGAACAAACTTTGGGCATATTTCATTTTCATATATTGGATTCCACACCTGGCATTTTGAAATACAAATTAAAATTTATTTTAAAGCATCAGCCTCCATGCCTCGTAGTCTACGTGAACATACCAGCTTCCATATATTCACAGGATAACAAGCTACAGCCATACGTTTGGTTCATGTATGGACACATTATTCAGGACAAAGAATGAAGGACACTCTGAACTTTAGTTTCACAGTTCAGAGAAGAGTGCTCATAGCTCTTTTTGGTTGGATCTATGAATTTACAAACAAAGAAGACTGGAAATCCTTGTGTCTATGAAGGCAGAGGCTAAATGAGAACAGAGATCATTTATTTTGTTTTTTCTTTTTTCATTTTTTGAGACAGAGTCTCGCTTTTATAGTTCAGGCTGACCCTGAGCTCAGCCTTGAACTCACAGCATTCCTCCCGCCTCTACCTCCCAAGTGCTGGGATTACAAGTATGAGCCACCATACCCAGCACTGTGGTATGTGGTACTGATTGCTGGTGGATATGAGTCTCCACATCTAGCCCTGTTGTATGTGGTTACTGGGGACAGAACCTATGCCCTTCCACTTGCAAGGTAGGCCCTGGAACCACTGAGCTAAATCCCCAGTCCCAGAGATCATTTTTAATAAAGAACACCAGGGAACAGAATGAGTTTGGGTGCAGGTAACGTGGATTAAGTCAAATCTCAAACAAGATTCACCCTTAGACTTTTCAGTTATGGAAATCTATACAGCTAGTACACTATGACCTGTTTTTTTTTTTTTTTTCATTTAGAATTGCAAAAGTGCCAAAGTAAATACAAACTACTTTCTTTCTCTGAATTACTCCAATACATTTGGAAAATATATTTCCTCTGTAAATAAGATTCCACATCACATTGTTTACCTTTATTGTAGACACTAGCATTCACCCATGCATACATCAGACATACTATGAGCCATCTAATTCTAATTTTCTTGATTTACCAGCTTTATAAGATTATCATGTTCAAAGAGCATTTTACTATGAAAAATTTCAAAAATAATTAGAAGAGTTGAAAGACTTTTACAGTGATTCATCTTAAGTTCACCACCCAGATCACATAATTAACATTTTATTCTTCCTAATCTATCCTGTTACCATTCCTTCATCAGCCCCTCTATCACTTTTTTTTTTTTTTTTTTTTT
>PVIR01042689.1:0-12226 GCA_004026965.1 Petromus typicus | reverse complement strand
AAAAAAATTATAAGACTTTTTTAAAAGAAAAATAGTTGATTAGGGAATAAGCAGCATATCCAAATAATTACTGGTAAAAGGTATAGAAAATATTTTAATGGGAACCAAATGACTGTACATCCAAATTAGTGAGGAAAAGAACAACATTGAATAGGAGTGGGAAAGCCAATATGTTTTCCTTAGTGTGATTCAATATAATGTTTGACTTTCTGTCCAATGCAATTAAATCCAGAAAAGGAAATTTGCATATATACTGTAAATAAAAATGTAAAGCTCTTTGGAATAAGAGAAAGAATGTATAAATAGTTAAGTTAATGGATTCTACCAAAAATAATATATTAAAAACAAAAAGATTCTGAAGACAAAATTCTGTACACAAGAGAAGTAAGGTTGGTGCACGACTGTACCTCCTCACACACTAGAAACTGTTCGAAGTGGTCTCTGGGTGGAATTTTAAAAATGTGGAGATCAGGCCTAGAGAATTCTTAGAATGCTGATGCCAATCCTACTGGGCTAAGAGATCAGAAAGTTTAAAACGCTGACAGCAAAGGCCAGGCTAAAGGGATTTTAGTTGAGAAAGAGCACTTCACTGTCACTTGAGGTACAATCTATCAGTGCTCCATTTTACCCATATACTAATATTTTGGAGGAGACTGAAATTAATTAATTTGGCAGAGAATATTTCAAGACAGTCCAAATGCAGGCTGTGACATGGGTAGGGCTGCCTGACATTAGCCAAATTTATGTGAAACTCAGGGACAAAATCATAATAGAAAAAATTTCAAAAACTTAAACTTGGGCAGAAAGGAACGAGATTAAAAACTTGGAGCAACGTGAAGTGTTGTTTATACACCATTAACCTCATAAAAATAATTTGTTACCTTGAATAGAGAAGATAGATGGTTTCAAGACATCATAGGAATGACTCTATCACAATCTTAAGGGGTCAAAAGACTAAAGACTGCATTTGAAAAGAGAGTCATGGGTGTTTCTGCCTCAAAAAGTTCACCTGAGGAATTTGTTTCTCAGGATTTGTTTCTCAAATTCAGCCTTCTAGACACTCAGAGCCCTCAGAATCAATGACTGAAAAAGCCAGGTTGTCACTTAAGGTTGTAGTAAACTCTGACATCACTCAAAGCATGAAGAATGCAATAATAGAGTCATAAGGATGTCTAGTAAGATTGCAAATGAAGGTCTGGGAGGACATATCTAAGAGAGCCAAGCATTAACCTGTGTGAGTGATACTGAAAGGGCAGTGGAGACCCCAGGTAGTCAAAGATGCTGTATATGTGAATTGTCTACAGAAATAGCTGTAATCGGTGAGTGGGGCCAGACCAGCTACAGTAAGACAGGACTGCACATGAAGTGACCCAGGCCGTAAGCCTTATTCTCAGGGGGAGGCTCCCCAACCCCCACAGAGTTCACATCTCAACCACGTCGTCCCTGGCAGCTCTATGTGAAAATACAACAATGTTGGCTGTGCTTCTGTTTGGTCTTTCTTTGGTTTGTTGTCTATTCTGCTCTTGTGCCCTTTTGAAAAGAGTCTTTATGCATCATATGTGAGAACTATTTCACATTCTTTTTTATTTTTATAGGGACTGACAGTGGACACTTTGCTTTGGTTTCAAAGAAAGCTTTGGACTTGGGTTTTGCAGCAACACTGAAACTTAAACCTTTGCTGACACTTGTGGAT
Organism: Petromus typicus; assembly: GCA_004026965.1. NCBI lineage: Eukaryota > Metazoa > Chordata > Mammalia > Rodentia > Petromuridae > Petromus > Petromus typicus. Next base: position 10,533 of record PVIR01042689.1, on the reverse strand, counting down.
GCACTGAGGGCATTTTCTGTATAAAAAATGAAAATGAGTCCCATGGAGGCTGGAAGTGGAAAGTTACAGCTTAGTTGTAAAATGTCTCTCAAAATTTTATGTGTTCAGCGATGGGGCATTTGAAAGGCGCTTCAGTTACTGAAGAAGCATACATGTCCCTGGATTAACCTGTCCATGAAATTGTAGCTAAATGTGTTCTTTGGAGGTGGAGTCTGGCTGGGAGAGGTTCTCCCTTCTAGAGCCTCTTCTCCCTCCAGTTCCCCAACACTCATGAGGTGAGCAGCTTTATTCTGTAGTTCCCCACATCATGGGGCTCCTGCCAACCAACCATAGGATGAACCTTCCAAAACCTGTGGGCCAAAGAAACTTTGCTAAGCTCTGGGTGTTGGGTATATTGTCTCAGTGAGAGACAACTGACTAATATAGTTATGCATGACCTCTTGTTTATTTATTTATTTAAATTTTTTTCTAGTATTGGGCATCAAACTTGGGACCTTGCACTTGCCAGGGAGGCATAGTGCCACTATGAGCTGCATCCCTGGTCAATAACCTCATAGTTATTAAAACACAAAATGTGAAGTAAATATGTACCTATGTAACAAAACATGTTCAAGAAGCTCTCATGAAGAAGCTGAAAATATCACTAAAAGAAATAATTATAGAGATAGACCAAGTACATTGACAGAAAGTCATTTGCTTCCTAAATTGCGGTATGGATTTATTGCAATCCAAAGCAAAATTTGAGAAGGCTTTAATTATAGAAGATCACAACGTGATTCTAAAATGTATATGTAAATACACAAGATGTAGCTGAAAATAATTTTGATGATGAAGAATAAGATTCAGAATTTATTCTACCTACTGCAGACAATGCTAATTTGCAGTAATCAAAACAGTATATATTGTTATAAAATATAAATGAATGTAGTGACTATAGAATAGAATTTACAAAAGCAGATTCATATTAAATCAATCAATGTGCAAAATAATTGGTCCTAAGTTCATCAAAAAGTTCTAAGATTTTTAGAAGATGATAGCAAAATAATAGAAAATGAAGAATCTTGGTGAGCAAAAACATAAACTGAAATTGTATCAGAAGCCAACATTTTAAGTCACTAAACTTAGAAAACACATCTGAACGATGCTGTCTGAGGAACTCTCTACAAACCTGGAGTAGCCAAGCTTTCCTTTTTAACAACACAGTGCTGCAAAACGAAAGAAAAAAGTGATGAATCTAATTTAAAATAACATGTAAAACTTTTATTTTATGAAAGGCCCACTTAGCAAAACTAAAATGCTGTCCACAGGCTGAAGACTTGTTTTCATGCTCAAAGAGCTCTCTGAGCTGATGGATGACATATACACGGTTCACAAATATATGAAGGATCTTGAGAAGCACCGTATTTTAGATGGAGCTCTGTCAATTTGTATGGGTTTATGTTTCTTACAGTTGGTTAAAAATAAGAGTGAAATAAGACAACTTTTCACAGAAAATAGCTAATACATGTGTGAAAAATGCAGAATACAGTAGTCAGTCATTATCAGGGAAATATAAAAATAAAAACACAGGGAGACACTATCATAAGCCAGGAAACGGGTGTATGCTCAGCTGAAGTGCAGAGAAATGCTGCTGGTTGGACCATAAAAATTTGTCAATACAATAGAGAAGACTTATAAACTTTTTTCAACACAACTTACTAGATTTAAATTGTGATAACTCAAATATTCATTAAACATTGAGCAGAAAAACTGTCTTAAATACTCCTAATGGCATACTGCTCAAGAGACAGACATGAATCCGGTCACCTACAGAGACATGCACTGATCTTAACTTTTTCTCAGGTTCAGGTCACTGCCCTGGGTATTGCAGTGATTTTCTTACCACCCAGAAGACACAATATTTCACCTTTGTTCTTTTATGGTGTACGTTGTGTCTGCCTCCTTTTGTTGCTTTAGCTTTTCCCAAGCTCACACTACTTCACCAGCCCTCGATGTCTGAAAGAAAGCACCTTTGCTTTGCTCTTCACACACACTCGGTTATTTGACTCTGACTTTATCTCATGTCTGCCTTTCGGTTGCTACTTTGCCTCTGCCTGGTGCAATGACACAGGCCAGCATGAGATCCTTACTTTTATTCTGACATTACTGAACTCTTATTCCCAGGTGTGCACAAGTTCTTCTCAAATGTTTTAAATGACTTTAATTCAATTCATGTTACACTTAGGTTATTCATTTACACACACACACACATGTGAATTGAATCAAGCATAAATTGAAGATCTTTTGTTAGTTGACATTTTATAGCAGATAAGACTACATATTTCTGAGTCATATAAAATTATTTTTTGATTGTTCTTTCAATAGCTTGGGAGTGAGACAATTGGTAACATATTCAAACTTTTTAACCCATTTTTACATTTGTAAATTGGCTACTAAAACATTCTTGAAGAGTTCCAGAGAGGTGTTTTAAAGCATTTAGCAAAGTTCCTGGGAAATTGTTTTCTTCTAATAATTACTCAAATAGTCTACTTCAGGATCAACATCACTGTCATTTTCTAGTTTACTTCTAAGTCAGTATCACCATCTCTCTGTTTTCAAAAATATTTTAAATTAATTACTTTATCTTTTTTATGATATTTTCTTAGTCTAGATCACCTTAGGCCTGACCTTTGCTAACGTAGTCTAATGACAATACCACAACGTGCTTTCTCTATCACTAATGCAAAAATGCCACTAACCTTTGTTAAAGTTCAACTATATCTGATGCAAAAAGCTTAGGAAATGCTTGTAGACCTGGACTTTTAAAAATAACAGCAACAACAAAAACCTGTTCAGTGTCTGGGTTTATGTGGTTCTTTGATCTGCAGCCACAATCAGAAACTCCCATTTTCTCACCCTCTTTCCCATGACCGAGACCTCCAGTGCATCCTCTCTGCCTAGATGGCTGCTCTTTGTTCTGTCTGACAAGAGAAGACTGCTTATTTGATAAGAAGTCAAAAGTTCATTGATGTATCGTGTGCTTATGTGCCTGAGTGGTCTGTAGAGCTCTAACAATACTGTCTTGCAATCATTCGACACCCCAGCCAATCATATTTCTTAGCAGAGCAGTCACATCAGTTCCTACAGATGGCATCCACCATAAGGTCGGGTATGAAGAAGCATGATGTTCAATAAACACTTGTGAAATATACTTATGAACCAGGGCAACTCACATAAAAAAGATCCCAAGCTCTTTGGAACTTGGAATTGGATAAAGTTTTCTTCTTTACCCTCATGAGATCCTTCCCGGTGTCCAACTTTGCCAGTTAGTGAGTGTTGTGCTTGTTTGCCTCCTCTGATTCTGTTTGGGTCTGGGTTTTGTTATTGATCCGTTCCCCACACTCATTATGTTCAGCTTCCCTGTGCTCTTAGAAAGCCATTAGTCCAGGATTTGGAATTTAATTATCCTTGGCTTTCTGTTTTAGCCAAATGTTTCCTGCCATTTCTCATGCTGAGACTCTGCACTAGAAACATTAGTCCAAGCTAAAGATCAAATGCTTGCTGTTTTGGGAGGAAGTTGAGGCAAATCTTCTAAAATTTGTTTCAGGAACTCCTGAAAACAGCTAGAAAGCTGAAAAACCATTACAAGCATCTAACATATCTACAGCCTTCTGCTGTTGGAATCTCTTCCTGTGCTATATGAGTTTTGATTCTGTAGTATTTTACGTGCTTTAACATGCCTTTTGTAGTAAATAATTCTAAGGCCAAAGACCTTTGTACATTCTATGTATGTCTTCATCTGTCACTGCCGGAATCACTTTCATGGTCTCTTCCCAAATTCAGTTTTATGTTTATAAGTTAGAAGGTGACTAATACTTGCTCCAAAATAAATGTAGTGACAATATATTCTAGATAACTTGTGTAGATGTTCAAAATTATGCATTAGAGGTTCCTTTTTAAACAACAACATATTTTGCCAAGTCAAGGCTATGAGTTATGAGTTTAGGCGCAGGGAGTAGAAATTTATTTTCTCACAGCTGTGGAGAAACACGGGGCAGTGTGCCTTCCGGTGGTTTCTTGCCTCGTGCTCAGCCTGCGGTGGGAAAAGAAAGGACAGCGACCTCTGCTCTCACAGAGAGGACACTGAGGCTCCAAGTCGAGATCTGCTTGCTATCTCCTTTTCCATGATCCTTCCTTTGGCGCGCAACCTTCAAACACATTCACTGATATGAAAGGGGATGAGGCGGCCCCACAGCTCTGTGCAAAGCGGGTGGAAACAGTTCTTTAGAAAAACAGTAGCCATCTTCCCTGGGAGATAAAAGGTCATTGCTCATGTCCGGTTCTCTAGCAGAGTTTCGGATGGGCTTCTGGACATGAAGGAAAGGAAAAGGAAAAGGAGAGGTTGGAGTTGTATTTCTAATCAGAACATGAATGTGCACAGAGGCTCGTGTGGATGTAATGTGAATACACAAAGACAATTTGGGAGTGCGGAGACTGGATTCCGATCATCCAGCTTTACGGTAGTGTAAGTGAGAGCCGTACCTAGTGAAAGTCACTTGGGTATTTCACAGGCTCGTGTCTGCAGAGCAACGTTCGGAAGAAGCTGCGCAGAAGCGCGAGCAGCAGCAGCGCAGGACCCACAGGCTGCAGGCACGAGCAGAGCCCAAGACGCACTGTGCTGCCTGCAGCTTTCGGATGCACTGTTTGACCATTTAAAAAAATCATCTTCATTATAAAACAAACCAGGTGTGACACGAATTGGCCCTACTGTAGGCTAATTCTCATATTCTTACCACAAGTCCCCCGAACAAGCTGAGACTTAGCCATCATATTGGTGATTACACATATTAACGTTTTTTTGTTCGTTTGTTTGTTTTGAGACAGGGTCTCGCTTTATAGGTCAGTTTGGCCCTGAGCTCACTACGTAGCCCAGTCAAGCTTCGAATTCACCGCGATCCTCCTGCCTCTGCCTTCTGAGTGCTGGGATTACAGGCGTGAGTCACCATGCCCAGTACTGAGGTACTTGATACTGATTGGTGGTTGTAGGTGGTAACCAGGGATTGAACTAGGAACCTTCCACTTTCAAGGCAGGCAGTCGCTGGAACCACTGAGCTAAATCCCCAGCCAATATTAAGGGTATTTTTAATTGCAGATGAGCTTGTCAGTATGTGACCACGTTGTAAAAGTGAAGCTCTCATATTATATGAATCTGATAACACAGAACCTTAGGTAAAACTTTACAGCCATCTTGTTATATTTAATAACATTAAATCTGTTTTTGTTTTTAATAATATCTCATATTTACTTATTTAAATGTATATTTATCTTTTGTACCTCTACATTTAATTCAGACAACTGAAGTGCAGAGTTTTTATTACGCTAGAAATAATCTTTTTTGGTTGATTTTATTGGTGCATTTTATACATACATTATGATTGCATTCAACATTGATAATTTGTACCAGCACACACACAGAGGAATTTTGCCCAATCATGCTGCTACTTACTTTGTGTGCACGAGATCATGAGTTCAGTCCCCAGGACTGCCAGTATTACCTTTTGTTTCCAATACCACATCACACGTGTTAAATCAAAGTAGCTGCCTATTCTGATTGTTTCTCTCAGCCCAGAATGCATCACGTTTAACACTCTTGCAAAAAGCCTTTTAAGGTATAAATGTATTTTTATCCTTCGTGTCTGTTAATCAATACTGCACTCTGAGAATATTTTTGTTCCAAGTTCAGTTTTTTCACACGAACCTTGATTTATGCTGTCAATTACACAAAGGTAACCCAGGCAATGTTCAATGAATTTGGCTTTCTTACTGTAACATATAAATTTTTCAGCTCATAGATGGCAGTTCAAAGAGCACTAAATATTCTAACATTTTGAAGTATTTTTCATTAAGGCAAAGAATAATGCCAAAGAAAGTGTTACCATACTTTTAAAGTTCATTATTATGCATTATTATTAACTAATATATGTTGTCTCATAAATATAGTATTGAACTACATATAACCAGCATCATTTTCTGTTTTGTTTTTCTAAAATTCAAATAAACTTAATGTAAATATATACTACATTGTATAAATATATATTACATTGTATAAATTGTGAAAATAATGTAAATATATATAACATTGTATAAATTACAATGTATTACATTGCATTAAATTGTATACATTGTATATTTCTCAATATTAAAGCAAATGCTACCATTGAAAGTAATGTATTGTTTCTGAATTTGCTCAGGTATTTTACTGAACACTAGAGATTTTTGAGAATTAGATACACTAATTGTTTTGGTTTGTTTTGCTCTTTAGAATTATAAGTAAATTTCTAGCATCTGTTCTTAATCTAGTTTGTAAATACCAAGGGAAAATATCAACTTCACTACTCCATTGTTATTATGCTGCACTGTAATTACCAGAAACTTACATTATTACATTTGGCACTAATATAAATTTTATGTTTTGCATTGTATTCATATATAAATAATTCAAACTAATTAAAATATTAATTCTGTCAATATTTACTCAATAATCAAGATTGAGTTTCCAACTATTTATATTAGAAACTTAATGTTGAAGTTTATATATAGTTAATTTCATCCCCCTCTCATAACTTATTTCATTTAGATTCAAATTAATTTATAACTTTCTACTGTAGTGCTCAAAATTACAGTAATTTATTTGCATCCACAAAATTTTATTTGCCTTCAGAAATAACCATTTTGTCCTAATAAACACTAAATACGTGCACCACGTCTTACAATTTCCTTTTGAAAAGTCTATGTAACATTACGTAATATAAATAATATTTTCATACTACACACATAAAAATAAAAATTGATGCAGCAAAGACTTAGTTTACTGTTATACAACTGCCAAATACTGAAGCAGTACTTCTCGTTTAAGTTTGACTTATACATTAGTTAATAAAACAGAGCAAACAGATATTGGGTTGCAATTTTTTCATCATTTATATTCCAACTCTAGTGGTTAGCTTTCTATCTATAAAGAAATAACAAATTATAAAATACAATTCACAAAATACACTAACATTATTGTAGATGGCAATTCCTGTGTTCTCATATTCTGATAATATCCCTCCAGGGAAACCCTCTGTGCTGTGTGTGCTGTTTTATTGCAAAGCTTCTACTGCTGCAGTGTGAAAAAATAAGAGAACGGCAGTGATGACTGATTCTTCCCCTCACTGTCTGGGAGATGTTCGTGTTCTCTGTTCATGTGTTTGTGCGTGTGCAAGCCCGCGTGTGTGTGTGTCTGTATGTGTGTGTATGTGTGTGTAAGAAACTCTATTATTAATATAATGCTGACAAGTAGTAACTGGGCATAGCAGATACACTAATATCTGTGTTCAATAAACTTCTCTGAGTCTCAATGAGAATAGAGGTTAATTTTTCACAGAATTCTGGGCTTATTCTTAAGGAATTAACACAAGCATCATTTTGTATATAGTATAACTTATGATTTCAGATGAAATATGAACTAATATTGAAAAACAGACTAAATTAACAATTTTAAATATCTAACAGCAACCTCTGGCAAATTATAACTAACACAATCAAAATATGAAATGCTTTTCAGTAAGATTGTTTTAATGAAATGTATGCTTTCTTTGTTGCAACTTGACATAGAAATTTATTTTAAAAATGAATGAAATATATTTGAAGAATATCACAATATAGGAAATTGAATAAAATTATTAAGTAGAAAGGTAAACTATATCCTTGGATGTGATAATTTGTTATTGGTTTTAGTTATATATTTAATTTCATTACAATTAAATGTTATTTTCAGCATTATAATGGTGATAAGAGGAATATATGTGCAGCGAGGCCCAGTTGAATACACACCAAAATTGTTTACACAACAAAATGTACATTTTCTAAAGAAAGCTTCATGGTCACTACAATTTGTCATTTTAAGCTAATTCCCTCCCAGAGATGAGTTCAACTAAAACTTTCTTGTTTTTAATAGTGAAAAAACATTTTATATATATATATATATATATATATATATATATATATATATATATATTATCCTGTAATATTTTTGTCCACATAAGAACATACTTATTCATTTTATTTGAACTCCTTGACATTGCTTACCAATGTTATATATTACATAACTTTTACATAGTATTTTTTCTTGTAAGGAGCATTTCAAGTGACCTGCAATGCACCACTACATACTTGTCTTTGAGAACACTAATTCAAGTATATCTCATATATATCATTTTGTTGATTATATATATATGCATACATAGATATACATACATTTTAATTTAGAAGATGTAATGTTAAATTGTCTTTCCAAATGATACATAACAATTTCTGTTTTTGTTTCACAACAAATTAAGGCTAATTAACTTCATTTTACTCAGCAAAATCAAAGCAGACAATCATTACATAAACTTTATAAGGTCACAACCAAGCCACGCTAAGGAGAAAGCTGGTTTTACAACAAACAGTTCTGCTCACAGTTATAGGACGGATCCCATCCACCACAGTATAAAATCAGCATTGGTTTATGTTTGCAGAATAATTATAGCAAATAGAGAAATCCCTCATGTGCTGTCCACTCAGTTTCTCCTATTGTACATATCTTAAATTTGAATCTTACATTTTTTTTAATTATCTTTATTGGTACATCAAATACACACATCATGATTGCACTCCACAATGGGGATTTGTACCAGTATAAGACACAACTTAATTCTCATTTTTTCCCATAGCCCCACCCACCCTACCACCCCCCCATATATATAAAATTTGTTTCCTTACTTTTTTGTTACAATCTCAACATTGTGAATCTTACATTTATCAGAGGAATAAACCAACACTGATATATGATTGATAACTACACTCCATATTTTATTCAGCTTTTCTAGATACGTATCCAAGTTCATCCGTGACTCACAGTCTGGTCAAGATGTCACATAAAATATGTTCTCTGGTCTTCTTCACTTTTCTCCTGCTGGGACAGTTTCTCAACATCTTCCTTTTGTCTTCTTTTAATAACCTTAACCAGTTTGAGGAGCGCTGACTGAAACGGCCTTTGCCATCATCTGCAGGATAGGATGCCCTTTGGTTGGGGTTTGTGAGGCCTTTTCTCAGGCATGGAAAGGGCTGCAGCCTGGGGCCATCGGTCCCTTGGCTGGTTAGTGTTTGTCAAGATTCTCCTCTTGATGTGAGTCCTGTCCCTTCCGATCCATATTAAACTCTGACAAAAAAACATGCATGACACACCTTTAAGGGTTTTCCTCCCTTTCCTTGAGGCAGTGTGTCTTTTAGATTATCTTCAGGTTTTCTGCTCATCTCTTCTGCCCTGTACCGTACCAGAACTGTTATCCTGAGGCTGTAGGGAACAGCTGGGCAGTGGGAATGCATTACTCATGGTACTTCCTTTGCTTTTCATCTGAAGCATTCACCTTATGCCACATTGCTTGTGTCAGCAACTTTTCTCACCATTCCCCTAAAATGAGAAAATGGTTATTTAGCTCATAGTTTGTAGAGGCTCCAACTTCTAGTTGGCTGGCTCCAAGGCAGGGTGGCATGGCAAAGGGTTATCACAGAGGCAAAATAGTTCACAGCAGGCAGAAGGTAGCAATCCACAACACAGGCAAGGACAGTAGCCTTCATTCTGTCTTGATATTTTATCAGGCTACCTGCCCTTAGAGTGGGGAGCACTTACGCATAGAGTGGGTCACCCTCAGTCCTACCCAGAACTAATGCATCAGTGCATGCATTCACCAATCACATACTTTAGATCCAGCCACCTTCAAAAAGTCCCACCTATGAACACTTGAGGCTTTGGGGAACATCTAGATAAAACCAATAAGAATGAATGACTCTCCTTATCAGCATCCACCCAGCTGATTTGTCAACACACTTATTGATAGGCTTCTTTCAAGATTCTTTGATTATGAATCAGACTGTTATCAAAATTAATTCAAAAGTTTTGTATGGATGTAAGTTTTTTAAATCACTTAATCTTATTAATAAGGTTGGTAGGCCTTTTTGTACCTCTAAAAATCTGCCGCATTTTCTTCCAAACTAGTTCAACCCTTCTGAATGTCCACCATAAATAAATGATGCTTTCCTCATTTCTAACTCCTTTTCGGTGTTTGGAATTATCAGGTTCTGGGTATTAGTCATTCCAGTGTACAGTGGTATTTCATTTTGGATTTAATTTGTGATTCAAAAAGTTAAGAGCTTCTGCATGCTTTTTATCTGCAAGTTGTCTTTGGTGAGATGAACTTGTATTTTTACTTTCATTTTGTTTTTTTCAGATAGTTGACTTTCCATAATTTCTACAAAGTTCATGAACTGACATTTGTTTTACAAATAATTTCCACACGTTAATATTTCATGGTTATATTGCATTTGACCAGAAAACATCTTTTGAATTATAATTATGTTTAAGTTACTTTTATTTTATAAATTATACTTCTGGTGCTTTTTTAGAATCTATTTACCAGACTGGGGAGTTATCTCAGTGGTTCTGGCACCTGTCTTGCAAGTGCAAGGACC
>PVIR01042687.1:0-12121 GCA_004026965.1 Petromus typicus | reverse complement strand
GGGAATCGAACCCGGGTCCTTGCGCTTGCAAGACAGGCGCCGGAACCACTGAGCTAACGCCCCGGCCCCCTGTGGTCTTCATTCTTTGTAATGTCACTTACTCAAATTATAACATTAACTTTAATCGCCCCAAAGCAAACTAAATTTTTGTCTTATTTTTTAATAGAACAGTTTGGCACTGATTTTGTGGCCACCCCTAACAGGGCTGTCCTGTGACTTGTCTTGATCAGTGTATCTTGAGTCTGAGTTCTCATGGGCAGCCTCACAGCTTTTCATCTACATAAGAAATCCTGGGAACCTGACTTCGGACTTTTACATAGAGTTGTTATAAGTTTATAATTAACATTTCTTAAGATTTAACTGAAATTCAGTTACTCTTTCAAAGCTATGAGGAAATTAAATCTTAGCTAAAAATTAAACATCACAGGTAATATTTACTACATATTGCTCTCAATTATTAAAATTCTTTTAAAGGTAAAAAGAAATACTCTTTTCTTTTTAAAGAAAATTCTTTAGAAATTATTTTTAATCTGTCAGAAGCAGTTTATCTAGAAAGTGTAGAATAGGAAGCCAACAGTTTTTCAGACCTCTTTCAACAACTCAGAGTAGATTCTCGAAAACATAAAAGCCTTTTTCCCCAAAAAGAGCTGCTATAGGCTATCAGTATGTTTATCTTACATTTTGACACGTCTGTGGCAAGCAAAAGTGGCATATTTTACTTTGGACGGGGAAACAGTATGGTAACTGCTCCTGCCCTGCATGGCCTGGAGGTGCATGCTGGGCCAAGGGCTCTCAGAGTGGCCCAGAAGTAGGACTCCTTGTCAGCACCTCTGAGCAGTCTGTCACCTGTTGGGGCGGCCATCTGTCATCCATTGTCCTGCCAAGTGGATCTCTCCCAAGCTTTAGCAACTGTTTTTCTATATTCTGACACAAACTTGATATGAGAATCTGTCCTAAGACATTTCTTCAACTTGGCATTTCAGTGAAGGTCAATAGAAAGTAGAGGAGGAAGTAATGTTCTCAAAAATTTGCGGGAATACATAAAACATTGAACAGTGGACCTTCAAGTTACAACCAGCGTGACACATAAACAACTTGAGTTTATTAGGTCAATGGAAGATGCATGTGCCTCTTGTTATCTATTACATGTACCCAGGTAACATCCACATCTCAGCTGCACTGACATACAGCCAACGTGAGTTACAACCAGCCCTTGGAGACCGATCAAATTCATAAGCCAAGAGTCCATTATACTGAATACAGATGCTAAACGGAGTAGAACGCAGCTTTCCCAACTCTAACCATCAGACCTTCTGATGTACTTTTTGGGAGGAGAGGAAAGATGGAGGCCATGAAGACAAGCAGTCACCATGTTCTTTGTTTTTTCTGGACAGTTATTCCAGAACCCTGTTCTTTACCCAGATGGCAGTGTAGGTGATTTAAACCCATAGGATGTTCAGATGTTGACCTCCTGATGATGGAAGGCAGTGGGATCAACAGAGGCACCATGGCATTGTCTGCCTTTGGGCCTGCACGTAGATTTGCCCCTGGACTAGAGCACCACAGGCATCCACAGCTTTCCCGTCAAGGTGCTCTCAGAAAACTGGCCTTTTCTTGAGATTTGTTTCATGATGCTGTTTAGCTCCTGGGGGGCTTCAGCTGTGCTAGCGATGAGGCCATTTTTCCATTCCTAACAGAGGGTCAGTCACAGGCTGCCGTGGCTGACAGTGTCTTGTTAACACCAAGCGCTGTCCAATGCGCTTACGTGATCCAAAGTAGCTTTTCATCTAGGGGGTGATAGTAATAAGGAATCTATGAAAGACGTCTGCATCTTAAGATGATTCGTTGTACCCAAGGACAGGACAGGATTGAATGAATTTCCAACCTTATAAAGTCAGAGATGAACTCTCCCTCCTTTTGTAAAAAATTTGAACACTTGTAAATAAAATATATTTCTTCCAAGAAGCATTTATAGAATGCATATGGTATATTCCTAAAAACATAAGTCCACAGTTTCTTCCCTATGTGCATAACTTTCCTACACAGAAAGAAAGGAGGGTGAACAGTGCACCTCGAGTGTGGACTTCCCCCGGACAGTTGCGGATGTGCTGACCGTGAGCCCTGTGCAGTGCCACAGCACAAGCTGGTGCCAAATGCAGTATGTTGGGGCATAAGGGCAGACCCCAGAGGTTGAGGAATAAGGGAAGACCTCATGCATTTTCTCAGTCCTATGCTTTTATCCTGCCGAATGCAGAACTCCCAGAAAAACAATCCCTGAATGTCACAGGGCGAGGAGGCTGAGCACCTCTAGACACAAAGTGCTGTTGGCCAGGTGTGGCCTGGCTGGTGTGTGAGTGGGACACTACCCAGGCTAGCCAGTCTCGAGCAGCTCCCACTCCACACCCAGAGCTCTCCTTCTACTGGAGGTATGGGAATTCCACTCTGCACTGCCTGGGTGCCCAGGAAACGTTTTCAGTTAGCAAAGAGATGTGCTTTTCTCACAGCGTTTGAAAAGTGACTGGATCCTAGCAAGCTGACAAGACAGTTGACAGCAGCCACTCTCCACTTTGACGCCCAACCAGTCCCAGCTGTGCAGAGTGCGTAGTTGACTGGGAATTGGCCTTGTGAATATGACACAGCTTTGCCATTCGTAATCAGAAGTTACTAACTTCTAATGAATCTAAAAAATAGATTCATAATTGTTATTTATATACTGCTGTTCAGTGGCTTCATTATTTAGCTCCAAATTAGTCCCAAAATACTATGAAATCCCACTCCAATATCGGAAAAAGAAGATGGAAATACATTTCCTGTAATTTAAAGAATATAGAGGTAATGATCCTACTCTCTGATTAGTTCACGTGTCTGGTGTATAATATAGCAAAATTAACTCTCAAGAGCTTCCTGCTTTTGTCTTACTACCAGATGAGTGAAAGCAGTTTTTAGAGATTAAAAAAATCTGCAATTGTTACCTTTTAGTAAAGTGAGAAGAGACATTTTCTGTGCCGTTTACTTATACTTTAATTCATGGCTAGTGCAGTCGTTCTGAGGTGGTAGTGCTGCTTAAACTTCAGTATTATACTTTCCTTCCAAAAGCCTGATGACTCAGTGGTTTGCTTTAGTTTTGAAATCTTTAGTTCCCCAAGAGTAGGTCAAAATCTAATTAATAAAAATAACATTAATTATTGACAATTTATACTTTTTCTCAACAATGAGCCTTTAGCTATTCAAACACTCTGCAAATAAGTATTTCCGAAAACCCTGTGTGAAGAGTGTCTATCAGTCAAGTAAGCTGGCTAGTTTACACTTACTGAGAAGTCTGAAGAAGCTTCTGCCTTGGGGTGAGAAGCATCATCTTCCTGTTACATTCCCTGTACTGAATGAGCACAAAGCTTTGTTAGACGTCTTCCTGGAAAGATTTTCCCTCACAAAGTAAATCACAATTTTATTATTTAGTTAATTTAAACTCAAAAACCTTCAGATGTGAATAGGACAATAGCATCTTAGTTATTCCCCTCAATGTATATTCCCTCACTGCTATATATACCCACTGATAGAAGACTTTCTAGAAAAATCACTAAACTGATTTCTAACTCAAGTAAAAAAAAACTCATCAGCTTTACTTTCTAGACCATTGAGTTTAATATCCAAGAAAGCAAAATCTTTTCATTTTGGAGAATATACTTTAATATCTTTAACCAAAACAATTTTCAAGGGGAGAAAAAGTGAAAAATGTAAATATTGAAAATAACTATAAACTGTTTCCTACAGTACAGAGGATGAGGACACACAGGAGCTGTATTGTATCTGCAAACTATTGTTGGAACTTTATTTCACAAGGAAAATATTCTGGAATAATGTGTGAGAATCTAGGGCTTGTTTCCGAAGTGTCAAAACCTGGAATTTATCAATCATTTTTAGCATATTTGATCAACTTCTCCCTGTAGGCCAAATTAAAAAAAAAAAAGTGCAAAGATATAAGCTGTTTCAAAAGAAAATGATGAAATATTTAAGGCTTAAGGGATTTCAAAGTCAGTACAAAAAGAATCTAGTATGCAAATGTTAATCCTCAAGATCACTCAGGAAGGGCAACAGAAGAAATGACCCTGGAAATTACAAAACTACTGAGATATCTATACGGTACTTATCAGGGCATTGGAGAAGCAAGAGATGTTATTTTCCTTTAGATTTTACTTTTTGATTAAAGTTTAGTCAAACATGATCTCTTATACATCTTGGAAAATAATGAGAAGACATTGTAAGATAACATTTTTACCTCTGTAATGTGAAGTTAAGAGATGTAGAACACACAGATACAGGGTAATGATGGACTATTTTCTGAAAACTTAGTTTTCTAAGTAAACATTCACCTCTAGATGAATTAAAGAGGAAAATACAGTGACAATTCTAAACCCACAGTGCTCATTGACTTCAGTGTTATTATCACAGTTATCTTCAAAGAAGTCTGATTGAATCTGTTAACCCATAATAAATTTGATAGAGAATTTGAGATAGAATAGAATCTAAATCCCTGTGCAATTAATTTGAGTTCTCATGAAGAACAGAAGCGAAGGTAGATTCAGGACGATCCTTGGACTTGGAAGAATGGAAAGTGAGTTGTACAGATGACTCACTCGGTAGAGTCATCATGTCTTCCATTCCATTCTTAGATGAATCCTTTGATTTGAGCATTGGCACATACCAGACAGAGCTAAGTCAGAGTATTCACTGTGAAAAGAGACAAATACAGCATCTGGAACCTAGAAGGTGAGCATACATATACAACTTCTAGTATGAACTCAAGAAACAAACCTAAAAAAGGACTACGTGCGGAGATCAGAGTTGAGTTGAAGGTCAGGCTAAGACCTGTTAACAGATGAGTGTGAGCAATAGAAGAAAGTGTTTTCTAAGATCCAGGTCAGAGAAGAGTTGACACTTAACTGATGGGGAAATGGGTAGAAATCTAACACAAATAAATGCCCTGGGTGAGGCAAACAGTGGCATTCAGTTGGAAAGGTTGATGAGCCACAGCACCCAGGGTCTTGTGCCACAGGGAATTCTGACTCGTGCCAGACTTTGGGCTTGATGCAACTGTGGGAACTGGGATAGTCCCTGTGGCTGCTGTCCGTGTCTTTGGAGCTGAAATTCAGAAAGTAGCTTTGCAGTAAGGGAAAATGCAGACCAACCCCGTTCCTGATGCTGGGCATCCTGCAGAAAGGAGCCAGCATTCTGCAGAGCTAACAAAGCTTCATCAGCCAACTCCAGCTCACCGAGGCTGGTCAACAGGAGTATAATTTCATACACAGGATACAAAACACTGCTGTTCATCTCTGCTCGCCGCTCTTCACACTCTACAGTTCCTTCTTGTGGTCCATACTGACCACGCCCTTATAGGGAGGCAGTTCTAGGAAAGGCAGGCCAGCTCAACTACGCTGATGTCATTCGGGGTTTTCCCTTCAACCTGCACTTCCTGCCAGCAGCTCAGACTTAAATTATGCCAAACAATTCATCTGCCTTCTAAACCTCCCTCAAGCTTCACCTTTCATAAACAGTAGGACCAACTTCCTTCATCTCCAAGCTTTTCAATCTAAACCTTACCTTATGTCCCCCTCTTGCTATACCAGTCTGCCGGGTGATTCCATTGGGCCGCCTCTGCAGTGCCCACTCTGGTATATGAGTTCAGACTCACTCGGAGTTACGCCATCTCGCAGGCTGATTTCATAGAAAGTTTTTAAACCCCTTTCTGGAGCCCCAGGAGTACAGAAAGGGCATTCTCCCAAAAGCACATACAGAGGGATGAGTTATGTTGGAGGAGTTAGCATGCTGTTATCATTATTTAAACCAAGAAAAACACACTAGACAAGATGAAAGATCTAATAAAAATGTGTTCTTATTCCTGATTCTAAAACTTTAACAGCTGGACTTTCCCATATGGAATCATGTTACATAAATAACTCGGCCAGGGAGCTGGGACTGTGACGAAGTCAAATAAAATGATAGATGATCCTGGACAGTCTGCACATCACACCCAGTGGAGTTAAAGGAAAAAAGTCCCAGGAGGGACCAATGAGGTGGACCAGGCACATGAGACCAGGTGACTTTGCTGAACCTTGCAATTACCTGACTCATGTATCACTAATTCTTCCACAGAAGTAGAATAACTTAGCAGTTAATATAACTTAAGTCTCTTTCTCTGTCCCTAATCTGTCCCATAGGGCCCTTTCCTGCCCTGGCCACATTTGTCATCTTTTAATTAGTCATGGAAATCCTCTCAGAGTGTGAACTTACAAAAATGTAAGCTAAAATAACTCCTTTCTTATATTTAATTTTAAAGGGGTAAATGTCCCTGAGAGCAGCATATTCAGTATTCTTGACCACATAATCTGCTTGGAGCTCGGACTGCATTTTCTGCCCCCACTTTTTCTGTCCACTGAAAAGCATCAGCCCCAGCCAGGACACAAAGGCCAAAGGCAATCGTTAGAGAAGAGTGAGGAGCAAAGCTCATGCCTAGGAGCTTTGCATGCAGCTCTTTTTCCACTTACACGAAGAGAGTGTAGAAAGAATCCACAGTCCATATAGTGGTAGCTTCAGAAGTGGTAGGTTCTTTCCTTGTGGGAAGACTCTTCCTCTCCCCAGGCTGTGGCTAGGAGACCTAAAAGCCATCTCAGCTCCGACACCCGGTGGCTGTCCTGTATTTATAGTACCAGTTACTCTGTGGTCCCCACTTAACATTTCTCAGCAGTTACTTAAATCTGCACAAAGAGCTCTTAGTGAAAAATCATTCTTTTCCCAGGTATGTTCATGAACATCTTATCAGGGCCAGAAGTTGCACATTTGTGAACCATTTCAGAGATTACATGAAGGTGCACTCTGTTCTTTCTGAAGAGTCAGCGCAGAGCATCGGCAGGCAACTCAGTCGTCTTTGCTGTTCCTTCCTTGACCTGATTCTTACGTTCTTACATTCACCTCATCTTCCTAGAAATGTCATAAAAAAATCAACTCATCCCTTGGCTACAGAAAGGGAAATGTCTATAATTACTTAAAGAAGACAAACACAAGAAAGACAGAAAGGAAAAGTACTTCTGGGCCTTCTATCACTTCCTCCCCCATTCTTGCCCTCCAGGCAGCATTACTTGCTATGACCTGAGGAAGAAGCTCCTGTACCTGCCCTGGAGTGCATCCCTGCCAGCTGCACAGGAGGAGTCCCTGAGCAGGAGGTGCTTCCTAATTTCCTCTGAATCATAAGCCCTGTGTGCCAAAGACCTTTGCTCTAGAAATTAAAAAAAACTTTCATGACATCTTAGTCTCATAACTACTAATGATTTTTTCTCATTATAAAACTAAAATCTATTAATTTAGAAAAGGTACAGTGGGTACACAGAAAGGAAAAACAAAGATTTCCAGTAAGCTCCCAAAGCAAAATGCCCACTGTTTAGCAGTCGTATAGAGACATCCATGGAATGATAAAGCAATTTTTTTCACAAAATGAAATAAGGCGGTAACTACTAGTTTTAGTCCTCCAATGTAACAAATATATCATGACCATCTTTAAGCAATGTAAAGATTTTTGCTCTTATGCCATTTAAAAACTAATTGGGGAGTATTTTACTGTGGAGCACAATGCAGCTTATTGAATTATGACTATTTCTGGAGGCATGGATGGTTCCTGATCTGTAAGTGTGGCCTCCGCAGATGAATTAATATCACACAGATGCTCAAATTAAAAGGTGCCGGACATTTCCCCATCGGCTGCAGGTTAAGTCTCAGATGCAGGCAAAACATTTGACTGTTTGCTCTGATTATTTCAGGGCCACTTAGAAGTATCTTCCCACTTCGTGTTTCCTGGAACCTGAAATCACACTTCTAAGAAGATTAACATTTCTACCTTATGCCCTTTCAAGACAGAAAAGGCACGGAACATTTTAAAGGATTCTCTCCATTACTCTGAGTGCTTGGATAACGTGCTTACAGGCATGAGCTTCTTGAAATGTGCTATCCAAACCAGTTCTCAATATTGCAGGACAGTAGACAAAATAGTCAAAGGCACCTATGTGTTTACAGCTCTCAGTGCAGAACTGATGGTCCCCGGGCTGGGAAAGAGTTGAAGTATTGGGAAGTGTTACAGACAGAATCGGGAGCTGCAGTAGTGGGCAAGGCTGTGGGTGCACTACAGGCCATGTGGGCAACAAAGCAAACCAGTCACAGCAGCCGGACCGGACTGTGGACTCTGCCTTCGAGCCTGTGCCCCCACTCCCACTCACCCAGCATGCCAAGGGCAAGAGTGCCATTCTGACACTGCGGTTCTGGAGGGATGAATTTATAGGAGTTTTTCCTGCAATATGGAATATTTACAAAACCTTTAGATGTACTTAAGGAGGTAAACTTTTTTTTTCCTAAGATGATTAACCCAATAAAGTGATAAAATGATGCTACAACATACTTTTTAGACCGTAATTCCTTGCTGTTATGATGTCTTTCTGCATGTGTATGGATAGAAAGGCACACATGTTCACAAGAATGGAAAACTCACTTACCAACATGTTATGACATAGTGATTTTACCAACTGAGTGGAAATAACCAGAATTTTTTCTTTTTTCTTTTTTAAATCTCTAATTTAATGGTAGAAAAATATGACATAATGTATGGCAAGTGTGTACATTTAATTTTCACATATTACTTTTTTTAGGTATTCGTGTTTGATGTCTTCAGACCACCAAATGTACAACTACCTGCTTTACTGGCTTGTCCTCTGTTTCATTCCTGTGAGAAGATGAAATCTGTCATTTTTCTAAGTCTGTTGCTCTGTGTTCTTTCCTACTTTCTCCCACACTCACTTTCTCCCACACTCACTTTCTCAAACGAAGTATTTCCTGTGAGTTAAGTCTTTAAAGAGCAATCACTCCTTCTTTGCTTTGGGAGACCCACACTGCGAGCACTGTTTAGTAAACTTCCATCAATCATATAAATTCTTAATTCTTTGAAGAAGCACAAATGGACTGGATTTACCATCTAATGTGCTAACTTCAAGCATTTTCAACCGTCCAGAGAAGCAAATCATTTACATTTGAACTGACAAGAAACAGACTCTGTTATCTTCAAAACATGTGCATTAAGAATAGTCTGCCAAGGGTTTTATGTAAAGGCAAAAGATAATAAACTTAAAATGTATATACTGGTCAATGAAAGTTTTACATATACAACAGAGTGATCCAATTTCCAGAAATAAATCTCTTTCAGTAAATAAAAATTAATGCCAAGTAAATCTGTTTGTTTTTTATTTTGAGTGATGAAAGCCAATTTTCTTCTACCTATTTTAAATGAAATAAATGCACCTATCAGGAATTACATAGCACAAATTTTCAACTTTATAGATCCTTGATTTTCTTGTGTATAATAATACTGACCAGCATGTCATATCCTGGAGAATCTAGCATTTATTATACATTCATTCATGTGCACTTTGAGACTTTTGAAAAACATGGAAGCCTTCCCAAGAAACAAACCCATCCTCAAAGGAAAGAAAGAAAAACAACTAAGAAGAAAAGTAGCAAACAGTTCCTGAAGGATTTTGTGGTAGTTAAATTTGGCTTCGAACATTTAAAAATATTCTTTGAATGATGTTAATTACTGAAATAATGATTATGAATGGCATTTTGAAGAAGTGTATGAAGTGGACTATATGATTATCCCTGAAACTCTTGCATTTCACTCAATGATAGTTCCATAGTTCTCAGTATATAAGAAAGTATCCAAATATGAATAATTATGTAATCAGCAGCAATCCCAATGAGACATGATTTATTAGTTTACAAATTATGAGGAGCACAGCTTATTGGTTTAAAACAACAACATTGGTCATTCCTTTTGATGAATAGCCTACTTTCCAGTTCCATTATTCCAGTGCTGTATGTATCACAGAGCCACGGATAGTCTTGAAGACAGAAGCAGAAGAATAGCCAGCACAACAGAGAAATCCTCCTCTGCCCACTGTCACCGACCTTGAGCCTGATGTCGTTGGCCAGCATTGCTCTTCACTTGTCCATATCCTCTACTTCCAGTGAAACATAAGGGCAGTCCAGGCTGGGTTCCATATGACCGAGGCCAGATTATGTAGGAAGTAAACCTGTGGGCAGGACCTCAATCATCCCATACAGGATCCAGAAGTTCAGTAGAACAGCAGCTCTGCTAATTGCCTTCCATGGACTTTGAGCTGTGTTATCATGACAGCGCTGATGGCCTGAATCTGTTCAAAACAGTCAACTTCCGTGGCCATTTTGACTTTGTGGAAGAGCAACAACTGTACTGTGTGAGACTAAATGTGTCAGATTGGCAAGTAAGCTGGCTGAGGGAACACAGCATCCTGCTGGCAGTGGCAAGCCAATCATTCTGTGGGATGTCCTGGGCGGCAGTATTTGTCGTACTTCTTATCATGCTCAAAAAAAAAAAAAAAAAAAAAAAATCCCAAAAATCAGCTTCCAGAGCTGCTTCAGAAATTGGCAAAAATGATAGAATAAATGCGTTCAAAATGAGGAGGAGGGTTTGAGCAGGCTTAATGATAATATAGCTTTTAATGTAATAAATTTTTAAAATTAAACACCCTATAGTCACAAATTGTAGCAACTTCATTGAAATTGCCTAATTCTAAAAAACATTGGAAAACCATTAATTTAACCAGCTCTTCTCCTTTAACCAGGGACACATAGTGTTTCAGAGATGTGGTTAACAACAGGTCAGTCTAAAACTAGCACACAAGCATCCTGATCTTTCTCTGCTTCTTTTTCATTTTGCTACTGCAGACTGCAGCAGCTCCATTAGCTAGCAAGATTTGAGTTCCAAGTTAGAAAAAAAAAGTACTTTTATTTTATGTTAATAAAGTGAAGTATATTGGCTGGAATAACAGAGCAAGCCTGTCTAACTAATAAATTCATATGTGGCTTGATCTAGCATTTCAATAGATCTCTGGCCATTTTTATATAGTTCTCACAGATCTGTTCTCTCTGAGTTTTGCTCTTGCTTTCTTTTTTTTCAGTTTCACCCCTATTTTTTCAACATAGCATAAGTAGCCAATTCCAGATTTTGTTCTTTTACTGTGCAATCCAGAATAAACAAATCTTTTTATCTTCTCCTAAAGAACAGGTAAACTGCATCATGAACTATCCAACAAAAATCCCCCCCATGTTTCATGGTCTCAGTAAGGTCATGTATTCATCCCTAGGCCACGTTTTCCAAATCCAAAGGTCCTAACCAATGGAAAAAATAATTTTCCTGAGAAAAGTCAGCCCAAAATCAGTTTATATTTGCCAGAAAAAAATTAAAGATCAATGTTAAAAAAGAAAGTAATTGCTTCTCTACAAAGAACAAAGTAGATATTCTAAAAGATGTTGACACACTAGAATGCCAGTAGTAGCACCTCCAGGAGTAGCAAGAAAAACTGGGATAGCTTCTGGGAGCTCATTCGATCTGCTGGTGGAGTGCTTATGATGGGGGAATCACTGTCAGGCTCAGGCTGTTCCTGGGATCGTGCCCCTGGGTGGGCAGGGGAGCAGCATGAAGGTCCCACTGCAGACCAGGGAGTGGCACACTATGGTTACCAGGCCAAATATGGCCCACCTCCGCTTTGACATGGGCCACAAGCTCAGAATGGTATTTACATGTTTCAAATATCAAAAGAAAATCTTCTGGCTTGAAAATCACATGAAATTCAAATTTCAGTGTGTATAAATAAAGTGATCCAAATACAGCCCAGCCATTTGTCTACATATTGTGTGTGACTGCTTTTGAAATATTTACTGTCTGGTCCTTTCTAGAAGGAGTTTGTCAACCCTCACATGAAACACTTGGTCCTCAAAGTGTGATCTTTGATGAACAGCATCAATGACATCTGGAAACTGGTGAGAAAGAAGTGCTATCTTGGGCTTTCTCTAAACTTTTGAGTTAGAAACTCTGGAAATAGAGTCCAGGAAGCTGTGTGTTTTTGGCCAGACTTGTCAATGATTGTGTTCGTTGAGAACCATCACAAGCAGAGGAGATACTAACCTCCAGCGAAGAAGGATTGCAACTCCAGTGGAAGGGATGCTGAAGTGTATTTTCTTTTCTTTTCTTTCCTTTTTTAAGGTTTTT
>PVIR01042686.1:0-12120 GCA_004026965.1 Petromus typicus | reverse complement strand
AGGCTGGCCCTGAGCTCAGCCTCCAACTCACATCACAGCAATCCTCCTGCCTCTGCCTTCCCAGTGCTGGGATGACAGGCGTGAGCCACCACGCCTGGCACTGTGGTATGTGGTGCTGATTGCTGCTGGGCATGAGTCTCCACGCCCAGTATTGTTTGTAGTTACCAGGGATCAAACCCGGGCCTTTGCACTTGCAAGATAGGCACGGTAAGTTTGAGTTTGAGGCTGAGCTCAGGGCCATCCTGAACCATAAAGTGAGACCCTGTCTCAAAAAACCTTAAAAAAAAAAAAAAGACAGGCACCGTAACCACTGAGCTAAATACCTGGCCCTACATTTCAACATTTTGAGTCCAGGTCTCATTAAATTGCCTGGGTTGGGCTCAAACTTGTAATCTTCCTGCCTCAGCCTCCCAGAGTACGTAGAATAATTTTCATAGCAACCAAATAAAAAACAACAAAAACCATAAGAGCAGATGACAAAGAACTGATGTTTTTGTTTCCGATCTTTTCTGTTTTCTGTAGTGAAGATGCCTTTGCGATCCAGAAAACAAAGGCTGTTCTCTACAGGGAGAAGATTACCTTCATTGAGCCTGGAGAGGGGCCACCGCTCCAGGACGCCAAGGCCTTGTTTTCAGCAGACACAAGAGCCTGTTTCAGAGGCAAGTAGGAAATTGAGCTCATTACTCTGCATCATTGTTTCATTTACATAAATACAGCTATGACTCAGGGCCATCGTCACCCTCTGTATTCATCTGCCCCTGGACCAAAACAACTCAAGAGTCCTGTGAAAAATGACTCTCTCAAAGGGGGAAATTTCCCCCTTGCTGAAGATATTCAAAGCAATACATATTGTACAAATTCAGATGAGATCCGGCACATTCAGGGTGGTATGGCCATAGACATATTGTACAGATTTAAAGAAATGTATTTGGATTTTGTACTCAGCATATGGAGCTCAATAAATAGTAGTAATTGTTATTCTCATTTTCTTATTTGGTTTTATTTATGTCTGCAGTTGTCTGGGAGGCCAGATTGCTGAGGCCAGATGGGTGAATTGCGAAGAAACCAGTGCCTGAGGTAAAATGCTAACTCACTCCGCAGGCCACCCAGCGGGTATTCTTAACGTTCAAGACTGCAGGAAGCAAAAATGCATACAAATGCATACAGACTGGAGAAGGGGACCCGCAGTGCAGGTCCCCTCCACATCAGTTTATGATCCTTAAGGATTTGAGTTTGGGGCTGAGCTCTAGTCTTCCTTCCAGTGCCATCTAGGGGCGGGGAGGGGAAATGCCACCCCTCCTACCTGATCGTACTGTTGGGAGATGGAATGGTCTCTTGCTAGGAGTTGGGTCTGGACACGGGTGGAAAAGATATTGAATGAATGGGCTGACTTCCTGTAAGACAAGCTCCAGAAGTCCCGTTCCCTCTCTCACAGTCATCCTCTGTTCAAATATGGCAATCATAGCTGGACTATAATTCCGGCAGTGGCCTGGAATATCAGGACTTTCAGAGGCTGAGACAGGAAGATCACAAGTTCAAGTATATTTTCAGCAATTTAGGGAGACCCTGTCTAGCATAGAAAATTTAAAAAAGGGCTAGGGAGTGCGACAGTCCTGGGTTCAATTCCTAGTATCACACACATGCACGCACACACCTGCATGCACGCACACATACAAGCACATGTACACACCCTCTCAGCAGGCCACACTGCTAAGACAGCATAAATAGAACAGGATGGGCAAATGCTCTGGGCCTTTCTTCTCTTTGAAGCTTCTGGATTTCACCTCCCTCCCCACTCTTGTAGGCCTGGAGCTGTGCTGCTTGTCTAGCAGGCAGGCACTGGCTTCTGGGAGAGGTGAGCAAAGAGGCAGGAGGAAGAATTCAGGACGGAATGATAGTGTGGGTGTTTGTTATGCTGCAGGCCCTGTCGGCTTACGGATGCTGGTGAAGGTGCTGAGGAGTATGGGGCTGCACTGAAGAATGGGCACTGGGGTCGATTGATGATGCCTGCTTCAGTTGTGGGATAGGAGATGGTGTCACAGGTACCACAAATGTACCATCAGCAGCCATGGGTGGACCAACACAGGTCTGGAAATCATTAGAACAAGGTTAGAAGTGAATTGGAAGTGTTTGGAAAGATTTCCTTTCTTTTTTCTTTTGGCAGTACTGGAGATTGAACCCAGGTTTTCACACATGCTAGGCAAGTGCTATCCCGCTTGGCTACATCCTAATCCTTGTTGTTTTGTCTCTTGAAGACAGTCTCGTTGTGTACCTCAGGCTGGCTGGGACTTGCTATGTGCCCCAGACTGTCCTCAAACTCATGATCCTCCTGCTTCAGCAGCCCAAATGCTGTGATTAACACGTGCCACAGTGCCTGGCTACTAGAAAATTATATAGTGATTTGACAGAGTAATTTTCCACCCGTTGAATCGAATGAACCATTGGAGCTTTTGTTTTGTATCTTTTTTCTAGAGATTCATCTTCACTGTGCTTTGTAAAAGTATCAACCCATTTAAAAAAAAAAAGTATCAACCCATGACAGGCTAAGGAAAATGCACTTTCACTAGAGACTCTTAAAGAGCTGAGATAGAAGGGCAGAGCAGTCCTTTCTATGGCTCTGGGGCCACCACACTTCTGGGAACAGCAGATGATGAGCAACGGGATGGAGGAGGTGTGGCGGGAGATGTGGGCTGGAAATGTAGGATTTGGGGATCCTGGCCTCCTTTCCTCTGACAATGAGCAGGAAACCAAGTACTCTACTTTGTTGTTGTTGTTGTTGTTGTCCCCAAAGTTGGCTATTTTGGGTAAAGTGAGGCAGCTTAACCAGTAAGACTGAAATTTTCACAGAAGAGCCCTGAAGAGGGTTGCACCAGGTTGAACAGGAAAAGCCCAAGGGTCCAGCTCCCTTAGGTTTTCTGACAGGGAAACTGAGGCCCTGGGAAAGGGAAAGCATTGCCTAAGATTCATTAGCCAGTTTGTGCTACGAGTGGGTTGGTTTCCAAGTTTCTGGGTTTTGCCAGCCAGCTGAAGATTTTCAAACTGCACCTGTGTGCCGACTCTGAGGCCCACTGAAGTCAACACAGTATCCTTGTTGCAGGTCACTTCCCTGGAAGTGGGGACTGAGATCCGAGTTCTGGCTCTCTGGACATTAGAACTTTCTGAGCAGGAAGTACTGTTGAGAAAGGGTGGCTGTGAATGTGTCAGTCACATTCCTGTCCTGACACCCATGCCTTACCGTCATAGGAGATTCTCTGGCTCACAATTTCAGAGGTTGCAGTCCATGATCTCTTGGTCTCATTGCTGTGAGCCCACTGTTTGGGCCTGTGGTAAGGCAGCACATTCTGGTGAGAACACATGTGAAGGGAGTAGCTCACAACACGGTGACTGAAGGTGAAGAGAGAAAGAGGAACCTGAATCCCAGTATCCCCTCCAAAGCCTCACCCCCAACGATCTCACTTCTGCTAGGCCTCATCTCTTAAAGTTTCCGCAGCTTCCCAAGTGGCAGGCCGAGGAGCAAGCCTTCCACCCATGGGCCTCCGGGGGCATTCACCTTTGGAAACTAAAGCCCCAGGAGGGCCACCTGAGTCAGCACTGACTTCCGGTCTGCAGAGAGGAAGTACATGAGTCCTGAGGCTCCGTCCCAGGCACTCCTGTCTAGTTCCCAGTGAAGGACAGGGCTGCAGGGAACCATTCTACCAAGGTATCCATTCTATCAAGGTATCCACAACATCTGAACACAGGGGACCATGGTAACAGGATTGTATGAGGAGAGGCTGTCCAGGCAGGATAGGGGTCCTCCATGGTGCCTAGGGGGCGCCCCTGGCAATGGTTGTTGTGGTGGAGAGACGTCTGCCAAGTTGTACTTGCTGTTGCTAGTTGCCTATTCACAATTTTCCCTTTTTTGGAGTTTTATTTATTTATTTCAAGTTTTTGGAGTTAAGGTCTCGATATAGTCCAGGCTGACCTTGAATTCCTAACAGTCCTCCTGCCTCAGCCACCTGGCTTCTGGGAACACAGGCATGCACCATCACACCTGCATCATTTCTCCTTTTTGGTAACTGAACTATCATTTTGTTCAAAGAGGCAGTAAGTCTGGCCCAGATTATGGATCTCTGAGTCAGTTGGGCTCTCTTCATATCACACTGTCCCACTTAAGAGAGACACGTCACCCGGTTCCTGTGACCTACTTCCAGTCTCATAGTCTGCAGGGGGCTTGTAGGAAAGTATTATGAGAAGAAACAGAAGAGTCTTTGCCTCCTTCCTTTTTCTCCCTGCCTGGAAGGTAGGTGTGATGGCTGGAGCTGCAGCAGCCATTTGGGAATGATAGGTTTCCTGTTCTGTGGGGCAGAGGGGCTTCCTAATTCGGGAAGGGAGGGTTTTGTTTCTCTCATTGCAATGTGGGCTGTGTGGCACCTCCACAGTGGAGTGTTCACACCCCCTGTGTGTTCGCACACCACAGCACCAGAGAGAAAAAAAATCAAACCAAACCAGACAAGCAAATAAAAACCCAGGGCAAGCAAGGTGAGTGGGAGGCACAGAATCCATGCAAATGCTTTTAGACTAATAAGTGCTTTGGCCCAGTCCTCGGGTAGAAGGTCAGCTTACAAAAGTCATGTCATTTCATTTCTGAATGCCAGCAGCAGACAAACAGAAAATGAAATTAGAAAATATCTATAATGGCATTAGAAATGTCAAATTCCTAGGAATAAGCTGAATGAAAAATGTAGAAGACTTTTTAAAAGAGAATATTTCCTTCAAAACCCTGGTTTTTGTTGTTTTGAAAAAGGGTTTCACTTTGTAGCTCAGACTGGTCCTGAACTCAGCCTCAAACTCAGAAATCCTCCTGCCTCTGCCTCTCGAGTGTTGGAATTATAGGCGTGAGCCAACACGCCCAGCACTGTGCTATGTGGTGCTGATTGCTGGTGGGCGTGAGTCTCCACATCTAGCATTGTTGTATGTGGTTACCAGGATTGAGCTCAGAACCTTGCACTTGCAAAGTAGGCTCTGGAACCAATGAGCTAAATCCCTGGCCCTCCCTCAAAACATTTTTGATAGAAATCACAGAAAATCTGAACAACAGGAATATTTCATTTGGAAGATCCATTGTTACACAGACAACAACTTTCACCAAGTTTCCTCAAATTTTAGGGCAACCCAGTTTTTAAAAAACCTAAGTGGAGCATGGTGTCCTTCCCACACTCAGGAGGCGATCTCACTGCCTCAGCTTCCTGAATGATGGCATAACAGGTGTGTGCCACCAATCTCAGCCAGATTGCTTAAACAGATCATAAAATGCTCCAATGACAGAGAAAACATTGATGGTTTAAGCTCTACTAAGACAAGATGTACAGAAGTTAGATTATTGACTGCCTACTGAGCAGGAGGGCTGATGGGAAATAGCAAGTGGTTGCTCATCAGAAGGGGCTTCTTTTGGAGTGATGAAAATATTCTAACTCTCTATGAGTGATGCTGACTGCAAAACTCAGGACATACTAACACCACACTTTTGCCTGGCTGGAGGTTGGCAAGCGCATTTATCTCCATAAGGTTATAAAAATCCTCCAGCCTTTAAACCTGTCACTCAGAGAGTGAAATTCTGTCCCCAAACCAGAAGGTGGCTGTGATTTGTGATGTGTGTATGCAATGGAGTGTTCAGGCCCAGAATTCTTAAAAGATGTCCTATTTATAAATAAGAGAAAGACCCAAATGTAAAATGAGAACAATTCCCAAAGAAGAATTTTGCCAAAGAAGCTATGGAACAGTGTGGGAGCTAACTCTGAGAAGGTGCTCACCCTAATAGTTTTGGGGAGAACCTCAGGATGACACTCCTGCACACCCAGGGGCCTCAATGCAGTGGCGAGTTGGCCACGATGTGGAACAATGGGAGTCCATTGTTTCTTTTCAGCGCTGAGGCTGGAACCCAGCGCCTGGCACATAGTGGGGTGAGTGCTCCCCAGCCCCAAGGCCTTTTCACAGCATTTACTACAGCTGATGACATATGTCATGTCACACAGCAAGTCTGCTCCTAGCAATGTGCCCGACAGCAGTGCACACACATACATATTCACGAAAAGACAAAGCCAGTAACATGCATGATAGCATCATGTGAACTAGTGCGGGGTAGGGAGTATCGCATGTGGCCACCAGAAGGGGACTGGGAAGACTGTGGGCCAGTCGGACAGTGGGAGACTAAGATAGCAGGTAAGGTGTCAGGTTACTTGTGGCCACGGGGCTGAGCGGACCAACAGCAGAGGAACGGAAGGCAGACACCAATGCTCCACGCTGCACCATGCGGGTCCTGTGAACTAAAACCATCTTTAGTCCTAAAATCATCACGGGGATCTTGGTTTTAAAGGGCAGGACAGGCCTGGGGCTGTTAGCTCAGCGTGTGTGAGGCCCTGGCTCCACCCCCAGCAGGATAAATGCGAAGCAAAATAACACCAAAGAGGAAGAAAGATGCAGATAGTAAGGCAAGGAAGGGCCTGGAGTCAAGCAGGAGTCCCCTGCGTCGGATGCCGCTGCCCTGTCGAAGCTCCAGAACTTAAGAGAATGTGTATGTTTTTTGGTGTGTTTGTTGTTTTTCTGTTAAATGTTTATAATTGAAATTTTTAGAAAGAAGCATGACTCTGGGTATCAGACTGCTTGGGGAGCAATCCCCAGCTGGCCTCTAAGTGCCTATGTCCTTGGACCAGTGACAACTGTGTTGCATTCTCTCTCCACACACCTGGAGGAAGGCAGGAGAGCTGCCGGCCTGCCCAGGGCACCTGCAGCGATTTCTGTTCACGTGACCAGTTTGTAACCGAGGCCTGGTGGGAAACCCAGTTAGCACCTGATTGCCATGGAAAAACTATATGTCTGGACTTATCTACATGAAATAATTTTAGCAAAGAACTCAAGGTGACCTCTGAAAGCATTTGTTTGCTTTTTGTCTTATTTGGGCGCTGGGGGTGGGACGCAGGGCCTCCCACATTCTAGGCCAAAGTTAACTTGCAGGTCTCTGAATAGTTCTGGATCCAAAATAGATCCAAGCTCACAAATGCGCTTGAAACCCAGCTTGAAACCCACCGTGGAGCCCAGCTAGTCACTAACTCAGCAGATAGCTCTGAGTCTGAGGGAAAACATTTCCTCATTCAAAAAAAAAAAAAAAAAGGAAGTTGAAATTCTTTGCTGAAAGCCGGCTGCCAGCTCCTGTCACAGAGCCCGGGTCGCAGGCTGAACAGGGGAGTCCCTACACCTCTGCTGCCTGGTGCTCCGGAAAGAGCTCACGTGGCTCCCATCTAATTATGGGAAGAGACCTTTTGTGCTCCTCTGAAAGGCTCTGTGGCCCTGCACATCAGATGGGCAGGTGGATGGAGCTAGATCCCGAGTCACCTTGGTGGAGGACGCAGCCCCAGCCGGCCCTAGGGCGGAGGGATAAAATAAGAGCTAGCACAGTAACTGCCTTTAGGACCACGCTGCTTGCGGGTTCACAGTGTCTGTGGCCTTTTTTTTTTAAGTTAGGACATTAAATAGCTATGCTTGTAGTCCACTGCACACGAATCCTTGGGAACAGAGGTCTGTCTGCAGATCCCCAGGGCAAATTCAAAGGGCCGGAAGCTCTGATGAGGCCCAGGACTCGATGCTCTGCTCACCTCCTGGCAGGAGTCCTGCGCCTCTTTCTGTCAGCGAGGCAGTTCTCTGGGCTGCAGAGCGGAGGGGGGGGGGGGGCTTGGGAGATGAAGGAGGGCTCTGCTGTCCTCCGACTCTATGGTGAGAGGAGGAATCTTTCTTCATTGGAAGGTCACAGGAAACTGTGACAGGCCGGGGGAGAAGTCAAGAGGACAGCGGTGGCAGGCCAGGTGTGTTCATTCCCCGGCTGCGCTGCGGAGCACTGAGGTGACTTGGGGACTTCCCAGGACAACCTGAGGGCTGGGCCAGGATTCAGTGGAAAGGATTCTACCGAGGCTTTGCTTTTTATGATTTTTAGATCACACCTGCTTGTGTTGCTGGCCTGGCCCCCTCTTTGGTTTTTCTCATTACCAGGGATCCAACCCAAGACCTTGTGCTTGACAGGCAGGTACTGCTGAGCAACATCCCTGACCCCCAAACCCCTTTTACTTGAAGACTGCAGATTCTGACCCCAACATCACCCTACACTACCAGTAATGACGACATTAGTAATGCTGTTAGGCCCTCTCCTTGAGCAGCCTCTTTAGCATTTTTTTTTTTCCTTTTCTGAAACAGGGTCTGGCTAGGTTTCTAAGTTGCCCAGGATGGGCAGCAATGTGTGATCCTCCTGCCTCAGCCTCCCAGTGCTGAGATAACAAGCATTTGGCATCACCATGCCAGGCCAAATATAGACCTGACCCCCCCCGCATCTCAAACTCTAGGCATTCTCTGGTGTCCTCATGGACTGACTCCAGGACTTTCCTGTAGGCACCGAGCTTCTCTGATGCTGCACCCTTTCTAAACACTGGACCATTTGCACAGAGCCGACCACACCTCCGTGCAGTTTGAATCCTCTTTAGAACATTAACTTACCCCACGCGGTAGAGATAGTGTCACATCGCACCGTTCCGGAGTCACAAGGATGTCATTTTTCCCAGAGGGTTTCTACTGGTGGCTCTCTTGGACCTGTAGATGCAGAGCCATGGATCAGAGAGACCACCTGGAGGTTTAGAGAAGCCTGTACAAGGCCACAGCTGTCTGCACTCTGCAGGTGAACTCTCAGTCTCCTGGTTCCACCTGGACTTGGCTCTCAGTGTCACCTGAGCTCAAACCAGTGAGTCACTGTTTGGAGATGCACCTGCCTCATCAGAGAAGACCTGTTCAAAAGTCACCTGGAGGGCTGAGGATTTAGCTCAGTGGTTCTGGTGCCTGCCTTGCAAGAGCAAGGTTCTGAGTTTGATCCCTTGTAACTGCATGCCACAATTCTGGTGTGGTAACTCACACCCATCACCAATCAATTCCACACACCACAATGCTGGACATGGTGGCTCACGCCTATAATCCCAGCACTCAGGAGGCAGAGGCAGGAGGATTACTGTGAGGCTTGCCTGGGCTACATAGTGAGCTCAGGGCCAGCCTGAACTACAAAAGCAAGACCCCATCTCAAAAAAAAAAAAAAAGTTACCAGGGATTTAGCTCAGTGGTTCCAGTACCTGCCTTGCAAGTGCAAGGGCCTGGGTTCGATCCCAGTAACCACATACAACAGTGCTGAGTGTAGTGACTCATGCCCAGCAGCAATCAGTACCACATATCACAATGCAGGGCGTGGTGGCTCACGCCTATAATCCCAGCACTTGGGAGGCAGAGGCAGGAGGATTGCTGTGAGTTCAAGGCTGAGTTCAGGACCAGACTGAACTACAAAGTGAGAACCTGTCTCAAAAGCTAAAAAACAAAAATAAGTCACCTGGAGACTTGGTGACCCCGAATGTGCCAGCCTCAGTCTAGGCTCACTAAGTCAGAGCATCCTGAATGAAGTTTGGGGATCTGTGTTTGTCTTTTTTAAAAATAATTTTTGAAAGTAAATTTTCTTGGGATATGTTTGCAGTACATAATGATTACATTCCTTGGGAGAGCTGGTGCAGGGACAGAATATGTCTTCTTTTCTCAGCTCCTTCCTCTCCCCGCCCCTTGCTGCCCTCCATTTCTTGGCCCCCTTCCTATTTGCAAAGGAACCATCCCCTTGTTTCCTATTCTCTGTCTTTCATTCTGCTTTTTAATCAATGGATCCTTTGCTTTCTCATGTAAGAGAAACCAGGTGATATTTAAGTCCATGTGTCTGATTTATTTCATTTAACATTATGGTTTCAAGGTTCAGTCCCTTTCCTACACATGGCTCAAGTTTTGCTGTGGCACAGTAGTACTCCATTGTGTGCAAATACCACAATTTCTTTATCCATGCAACTCTTTTTGGACATAGAACCTGCTCCCAAGATTTAGCTGCACATGGATGTGCGTGGATCACCGTGGTGTGATGTCTTTACGTCTGTAGGAAGATCCCTAGAAAGGGCATCCTGGGTTGAGCGGAATTTTGAGTTTCGTTTTTGGAGGAATCACCACATCGATTTCCATAGCAGTTGTCCTCGATGACATTCCCATAACCAGGGGCCTGTGCTTACCTTTGGTGGCCCAGCTGTACCTGTAATAAGCACATTGCAGAGACCTTCAGTTGCATCCCTCCACAGGTTACTGCCCAGATGCAGTGAGGACACAGGGCTCTTGTTCTGGTCCTGTTGTTCTCTGTGGAGAGCTTGCTATCGTGTGGCACGATGCTAGCGGCTTGGTGGCCCTGATTGAGTGGACAAGTACCATTTCTGCTTTCAATCTCTTCCCCCGGCTATGCTTTAACATCTGCTTTCGATTATCATCATGCTTCGGTAAAGTTCAAGAAGCGTAGCAACACTCTGTAATTTCCAGTCATTGACAAATAGCCGTGTTCCTCACAAACAATACACAACTCCTTGTACATCCTCAAGGCCAGCCCCAGGCAGATGCCCATAACTCCTTCATACTGAACTGTCCCTCCTCCCTTCCACAGCCTCCCATGCTGCTTATGACCCTACATGCTTATAACACTTTCCTAAAGCCCCAAGCTCATCACAGCCTCAAGCTCAGCAACAGACCCTATGGCCTGTGTGAGAGTTAGCTGATCTGGTCTCCAGAGCCACAGTGGTTCCTGTCAGGTTTGCTCTGTCTTAAACCTGTCCTGTTGAGCTCATGCCCCTATTTCTTTTCCTTTTTGTCCTAACAGAATCCATCTATCCATTTGTCCATCCATTTATTCCTCTATATATCTATTTCTCAGCTGTCACCTATCCATCTATCTATCTGTCTGTGTGTCTGTTTATCTATCTATCTCTATGTATGTATGTATGTATGTATGTATGTATCTGTCTATCTATCTATCATCTATTTATCTCCTATTTCTAGAGAAAGAGAAACTCTACTCACTCCTGATTAAAGAACTCCACTGTTAACTTCTTCCTCCATTCACTGGGCAGAATGAGTTCACCCAGATCTACTCCTGCATTGCTCACCCTGTCCTGTTGCCGCCCCGCTGACATAAACACTATGGGCTCCATTAGGGTAGACAGGATGACACTGCAGAGCTAACAAAGTGCCCTGAAAGCTCCATGATTGAACACAGCAAGGATTTATTTCTTTTTTTAAAATAACAAAATGAGATAAAATTCATGTATCATTAAATTGGCTACTCACATTGTCGAATTCAATAGCTTTTAGTGTATTCACAAAGTTGTGCAACTCTCCCCTGGAATTGCAGAACTTTGTCATCACCGGCAACAGACACCATGTATCCATTAATGTCCGTCGACGTTATCTCTCCCAGACAGCCCTGGGCTGCAGTGATGCACATTCTGTCTCTGCCTCAGTCTCTTCTAGACATTTCCTGGGGATGGAATTATACAGAGGCTGGGAGTGGCTGGGGTAGAGCTGGTGCTCAGCATATACAGGCCCTGTGCTCCACCCCCAGCAGCTAAACAAACCGATGGATAGCCTCATACAACACGGGATGACCTTTGTGTCTGCATCTTTTGGAAAGTTTTCAAGGTTCCCTCATGTCAGGCATGTGTCAAGACCTCTTTCCCTTTGTTCCTGGGTAGTACGGCATGGTACGCACCCTCACACCTGTAGTACCCGCTTAGCGACCCTGACCAACAGAGCTACATAGGTATCTGTATTTCTCTACTCCCCAGGCCTCCTCTAAGAGCAGATATATTGGGATAGGCTGCTTCAGTTTACAGCTCCACCATCTCCATAAGCAACCTCTGAATTCACCTGCAGCAGGAGAGGGATGAGACAGAAATCCATACTGGTCTTGGGGAACCCATACTCCAGTCAACCTTCACAAAGCCCCGAGCTCATAGTGATCCTGCTGCTTCAGTCTCCTAAGTTCTAGGATTACAAGCATGTAGCACTATGCCTAGCAAACGTAGCAGTTATAGACACAATACCTGTTAAAGTTAGAAAATACCAAGAAATGAGAAAGAAATAGCTTTTATTTACTGTAGTGTAGGGAGGCCCCATGAAGCAGTTTACCCAGCACCTCCTGCCCCCAAGTTTTGCAGTCTCCCTTGCAGCAAAATGGCCATGTGACCTAGTTCTTTTTTTTTTTTT
>PVIR01042685.1:0-12125 GCA_004026965.1 Petromus typicus | reverse complement strand
TCCTGGCCCAGACTCTGGAGGGGCTGTGCAGGGCCGGGGGTGCTGAGGGCCTGGGAACAGCCCGGAGCCCTTGGCCAGTCTTGGGCGTTCAGTTAGACCTCACCACACTAGGTGCAGCATTACAGGCTGCCGGTTATAAAGGAAGCTGAAAGTTGAGAATGATCAAAGCCACGCACACAGGGGGAACTAATGATATCATTCAGTACTTCATATCTGTAAGAAGACGTTTGCTTATGGGTTGTTCATTTTATTTAAGAAAGCAAGACAAGATAAAAATGGCTACACGTGCTTGATTTTAGTATTCAATTTTCACTGTAATTATTTACAATATACTTTTGGGGC
Source organism: Petromus typicus (assembly GCA_004026965.1). Classification (NCBI taxonomy): domain Eukaryota; kingdom Metazoa; phylum Chordata; class Mammalia; order Rodentia; family Petromuridae; genus Petromus; species Petromus typicus. Next base: position 11,783 of record PVIR01042685.1, on the reverse strand, counting down.
TGTTGAAGAAATGAGAAACTCTTACATTATGTAGGTTACTTAGGTTTTGAAGAATCTAAAGGTATTTGAGCCAAGTGAAGGTTTATTGATATGCGTCCATGAAATTTATCTCAGCTTTTATTTTTTGAAGGTAAATGTTGCATGAAATTAACACAATACAACACTCTGTGAGATCTGAAGTTCGTACAACAGGACTGCTGTTCCCTTGAGTCTGGGTCACATACGGAAAGTTGTTAATGAAATCTTCCTTGTGTATCAAAAACCGCTCTTGCCGTGGGCTCCGGGCCTGTGTTTTGTTCTGCTACCTCTGCCCCTCACATGAACTGTCACCTCTGATTCTCTACCTCTTTCTACCCGTGTGTTCTACTGGTGTGGCTGGTCTCTCCGCCATCATTCCTGATGGCTTCCTGTCTATTGCCCACGGTGCACCGGGCACTGTTTACGGGACCCCACCAGATGTTCCCTAACAGCGAAGCAGGTTCCAGTGGAGCCTCAGTGTCAGACACACCGTGGAGCCCTGGCGGCCCCGAGGGAGTCTGCGGAGATCCTGAGAAATGTCAGAACTGGGAGAGCCTTAAAACTACTCCCAACCAGAATCCAAAGGGAAAGAAAAGACTGCTAATTTTGACGACAAATTTTCATTTGTTTCCAGAATATAAGATAGAGGGAATCAAAATCCACTTGGAAAATAACCTAAGGTCAAAACACAGAAGATACAGGTAGCTGTAAACATTAAAGTTACTTATTCTTACTCATAATTGGATATTTACAATCTCCACACAGCTGGTGAGCAAGATTTGGTACGTTGATCACACTGAGTGACGGTAAGCTTTTGGGAGCTGATTTCATATAGTACGGATGGTGCCAGGAATCAAGCTGTTATGTCTTTGAAATTTGGTTAATTGCCAAAATTGATTCAGAATTTCAAAGCACAGTTATTCTCTTCCTAATGATTCACGTCTACACCTATGCACATAGAATGAGGTGATATTTTGATTGCAGTATTATTTTTTCTGTGCAAAAAACCCCCATAAACAACTAACAATCTTATCAAATGAATATAGTAAAATACAGACTACTCATAAAACAGAATGTATGTTAGGAAGAGAGATAGATTTATGTGAGATTTATAAAAGGTATCCCAAGAAACTGTTAAAGAAGGACATCAAAGAACAAAATACTGTCTATGGAATGTTCACCTTGAGGGAAAAAACATACACATGCATATAATTCAGGGCACACACGAGTGGCCAACTTCAACATGGGCATGCATGAAGAGGCTGAAAAGTGGGATAGAGTTGTGGAGTGAGAGGGAGAATCAATCTTAATGCATAATCTTATGGACAATTAATATTTTATACATATATTCAAAATAATAAAAATTTCAAAGACATAACAGCTTGATTCCTGGCACCATCCATACTATATGAAGGACACACAATGAAGGACACATTTAAGTAGGGGTAGTAGAAGACGAGATAGGTGCAGAAGCTTGTGGGGTGAGATCATACACACCTGCATCTAGTACTTGGAGGCCGAGGCAGGAAGAGTCTGAGTTTGAGGCCAGCCTGGGCTACTATGGAGTTCAAGGCCAGCTTGAACTACATTGTGAGACCCTGTTATACTGCTTGGGGAAATGATAATGATACAGTGGACTAGGGAGGAAAGAGAAATGAAATGAATGGTGTGGAAGGACATATTAGTGGTGTAGTATAAGGTTCTTGTGGATAAAAAGAATTTTGGTGACAAAACGGAAATCAAGAAATGCTGTGAGCTCTGAGCTGCACAATTCTTAAAAAAAGACTCATATCCAAACACAAGAGGATTGTGGTACTGAGGATTAGCAAATGTGCCCCCAAAACCTCACCTTTTAGCCAAGAGGACTGTATTTAGAGTTACCATAGTTACTGCTTCCTTCTCTTATGAAAAGAAACCATTAAATACTTTCGATGGTCTCAAGCCAGGGCTACTGAAGGCGTTCATACCTCCTTTCTAAAGACGATTTATATTTGATTGAACAAAAGAGTAAATGAGAGTATCCTGCAGTCTTAATATAGCTTCCTCCTGCGGGAAGAAAACAAAAACAAAGAAAAATACGAGGTTCCTCTTGCAGTGCTCCGAAAGAAAAGACGCTCCAGCGACTCTTCCAGAGGCGGGGAGGTGAGCGGCGCCGGGTCCGGCCCGGCCCCGGGCAGCGGGCTCCTCCTGGGCCGGGGCCCTCCGTGCGCTTGCTGTGTAAGGCCGGCCAGGTTCAGGTTATTCCAGGGGAGGGACCAGCAGGTACAGGCTGGAAAGCCAGTGCAGGCTGTGCACACGATTTTGTAGGATACGAAGAGAGACAGAAACACAGGTACCCTTTGAAAACTCCAGACTGATTGACGCCGCTTCATTTCACGTCTTTGAAGAGAGTCAACAAAACTGCTAGAGTCTGGGAAGGGAGGAATAACCATCCTCATCTCTGGAAAATAGACACGAACCACCAAATGGTGAACCAAAGGAGCGAACAAGACGGATCGGGGGCTCGCTCACCTTTCATTCTTCTTAATAAGTATCATCTGCTTTATAAGTAGATTCCAAGTCCATGTGTGGCCACATAAAATATCAGATATTTATTTGTTCTCAGAAAAAATATGTTCTATCATACTAGTTCATGTTTCTTGTTAACTAATGTTTCTTGTTATTTTCAATTCTGAGATTGCTTGTTTCTGTCTATCCTATTATATTTCTAATATTATCAAGTACTTAATTCATTCAAAAGTATATAAATATGAAATGTGATCAATTTATCAGCAATGATTATTTTTAGGAATCGTTAAGCAATTATGACTTGTTTCAGTAGTTAAAAGTAACTCTAGTTTTTAAAAAATTGTTTACAATCCTTTACAGAGGTTTAAAAGAATACTTGGTTTACTCAGTCTACTTTGACTAAACATTCTTTGACATTTAATTTAAATGCACATTTTTATTTATGTGGTTTGCTGAATAACTGATAATTGAATAGTAACTGGTGACATCAATTGTATCTAAGTATTTACTGAAATTCTTGGTGCATATTTTATATGCTTATTGTCAATTCAAACTTTGTAAAAAAACAGATAATTCCGTTATTGATATTTAGTTTCTTGTGCACTACTTTCTGTGTTTGGTACACACATGTGTTATTATTACTGTCCATACTGTTATAGAGGCCACAAGTATTTTTGTAATAGTGAATCTCCCTATTCAAGAACATGTTCTTTTATATTTATTTGTGTATTAAATATAATAGAATATTTTGAATATTCATTGTATATGTTGTGCTACAATATTTATTTATAGGTGTTTTATATATTTACAAATGCTATTTCATATTTTCTTTTCTCAAAGTTTTGGTACTGAAATACAAAAATGCAGATCATTTATCAATAATCATCTTCAATTAACCAATGATACGATTTTATTAATTCTATAATTTTCTAGATTCTTTTTAATTTTCTACTGTTTTTTTGTTTTTAAATTTTTCTTTATTGGTACATTTTATATACATACATTATGATCACATTCAGCATTGAGAATTTGTACCAGTACATGATATATCTTAATTCTCATTTTTCCCCATTCCTCTGCCTTGCCTACAACCCTCAGCTGTACAGTATTTTTTAAACCACACCTATATAAAGCTTCATTATAAAAAAATTACTGCACTAGCTAGAAACTCTACCACCGTGATAAATAAAAGTGACAGTTTTAATATTTCTTCATTGCTTCCTGTGTCTATTCAGTCTACCTACAGCTTATCCATTTCTTTCTACCCTAACTTGATAATTTTTGTATGATTGCTAGATTAAATTTTATAAAATGCCTTTATTATAAAGTGTTGACATTTATTGGATTTTAAGTTCTATTTTCTTGTCTAATCCTTTATTTTTTGAGAAAGGTCATATTTCCTTTAAATTCAACGTGATGTTGTTTGAAGGATTTGACTGAAATCTTATCTCTCTTAGGCTAAACTTGTCCTGAATGAGTTTTCTCTTTCACGTGTATTAAAAATACAGATGAATGGGGATCTCTACGGTCTTTCTTAATATGCGCACTGCGTGCATCGATCATAACCAAGGACCTTTGCCTGCTCCCTCTTCTCAAGCCTGGTCAGCATTATTCTACTTTCTGATTACTTTTTAAAATTTCTACACCTGAAAGAGAATATATGGTACTTGTTCCTCTGTGTCCAAGACATTTCACATATATTATGTCTTTCAGTTATATCATTTTACTGTAAAAGACATGAATATCCATGTTGTCTTTATTCATCTGTTGATGGGAAACTAGGTTGGTTCTATATCACGGTTACTATTAATAGACGTATTAATTTTAAAATTGGCCATAACCACTGTGTTCTCTATTTTTTTCCTTCTGTCCACATTTTATCATAGGCTTGTCTAGATTTTTTAACTTTCTCATAAGACCCCGATTTTCTCAAGGGCTGCTGTCCTGGAGTTATGTGGACATAGTTCACTCGACATTTTCTTAGCGCCCCTTCCTCTTCCATGAGCACTGTAATTACGTTCCCTTGAATACTGTCGGTTTCCCACATACTTCGGGACATTATTGAGTCATTTTACTATTGCAAGGTGACCTGAACTAGGTTTATGGTGGTTTGCAGTTGGAAAGCTTGACTAGTGAACTCTCCTTTCCTGTTAAAAATCAATAGATAATTTGAAAAGCTTCTTTTTCTGATGATAGAATGTACATCAGAATTCAGCTTATTTTCTCTCTCCCTACTACAACCATATCTTTATATTATCAAGTTATTAAAGTTTTATGATCGTGGTGGAATGAAGTATATTTCCATTTAGGGAGATATTTGCTGCCATTTGTTGAGTTTTGAAGTATTCAACTAATCACTGTCAACTTCATGGTCTTACCTTATGGTCCCACTCCGCTATCGGACATGACAAGCTCTCGCTGAGACCCGTCTACTTCTCTGTACATGCCGATCACCCATTCTCTAATCTTCCCCTTCCTGAAATTCTTTGAGCTCAAATTTTTGATTCTACATGTAAGTGAGAACATGGCTGTTCATTTTTGTGCTTAGTTTATTTCACTTAATGAATGTCCTTTAGCTCCATCCATGTCATGACAAATGGCAGAATTTCATGATTTGTACAGTTGAATAGTAGTTTGTGTGTGTGTGGATAGTATTTTTTACCCATTCACCTGTCAGTGGACCCTCGGTTGATTCCACACCTTAGCTATTTTGAATAGTGCTGATGTAAACAGTACTATTCAATAGTTCTTTGCATATGGATTCACATCTACCAGGCATATACACTGAAGTGGAATTACTAGATGATGTTGTAGTCTGTTTATAGCTTTTTGTGGACCCTCCATACCACTTTCTATAAAGACAACTTTACTTTACATTCTTTCAGTAGAGAGAGGTGTTTTATTTTTTCGACATCATGATCATCATTTACGTCCATGCTTTTGAAACTCCTTTTTCTAGATTGAAATTATTGACTCACTGTGGTTTTTATTTGTATTTTGATTAATGATATAGTATGTTTAAAAATTATGTTTATTGGTCATTTATACATCCTTCTAGTAAAATGTTTATTTAGGTAACTTGCCCATTTTAATTCAACTATTTGGTTTTTTTTATTATTAAATTGTTGAGAAGAAAGTCATGGCTGGCAGAACAAAGAAGACAACAAGACAGCAGCCAGTGAAGTAGTGGGAGACAGAACAGCAGCCCTCTTTCTCCCCCTTATTCTGTCCAGACTACACACTCCCAAGCGGAGGAAGCATTCATACCCACGGTGGGCCGCCACACTAGCCACGCTCGGAGCTACGTGGAGCCGTCAGTGGACGGTTAGCGATCACACCCTTAACCTGGCATCACACTCCCTGAGTCCAGCCACTTCTGGGAGCTCCGCCCATGAGCAGGTGAGACTTTCTGGAGACATCTGGACTCAGCCACAGCAGTCATAACTGTTTGTTAAAGAGTCTTTCCTTTCACTGGTGTATGCGTGGTCCCTTAGTCAAAGCTTAGGCTAACAGTATTGGCTTATCTGGGCATCAGTGGTATTCCCTTGGTCAGTGTGTGTGTGTGTGTGTGTGTGTGTGTGTGTGTGTGTGTGTGTTGCCCAAACCAGGCTATTTGGATCACTGTGCCACTCTGCTGGATTCTGAAGACAGGCAGTTGCCTTGAGTTTTTCTGTTCAGATCGCAATTGCTTTGATTTATTGGGGGCTTCTGATATGTCACAGAAATTTTAGGAGCATTTTTCTACTTCTGTGAATATGTCAATTTTATAAATGATACTGCTTTTTTATTTTAAAGATTTGAATATGGCTGTATTAAAAAAGCTACCGATTTTCCTTATTGATTTCATGTACTGCGACCTTATTGGATTCATTTATCAGTTGTAATGGATTTTTGGTGAAGTATTTAGGTTTTTTTCCTATGTGTATAAAGTCGTCGTCTGAAACAACAGATAGTTTGACTGCCTCATTCATAATTTGCCTGCCATTTTTTTCTTCCTTTGGCCTTATTACTCTGGCTAAAATTTTTCACAGGAAAAGTGGCACAAATGGACATCCGTCCCTTGTTCCTGAGCAATCTCAGATTCCTCCTTTCAGTATGAGAGCGGCTGTGTGTTTGTCCACACTTAATTTTATTGAGATATCTTCCTTCTATAGCGAGTTATTACCTGAGGCATGCTGTCTTATCAACTGACTTTACTGAGTCTGTTGAGATGATGAAACAGATTTGCTCTCCAGTCTTCTGATGTGATGTCATGATAGCTCATTTGCATATGTTGCACTATCTTTATATCTGTGGGATCAATTCCACTTGATCATGGTATGTGATCTATTTGATGTGCCACTGGATTTAATCACCTAGTATTATGTCGATATTTTTTGAATGTTTAGATCTACTGGTTTAGGAAATACTGCTCTGTATTTCTTTTTCTTATGTCCTTGTTGGATTTTGTGAAAGTAATGCTGCCCTCATAAAATAAATTTGGAGTAGTCTCTGCCTTTCAATGCCTTGGAATGGTTCAAGAATTGGAACTATTGCTTCTTTTTAAGATTTGGTGAGCTTCTTGAGTGTAGCCATTTTGTCTCGGACTATTTGTTGGAAGACTTTTCATTGTGCATTGAATCTTGTTACTGGTTTATCCTGGTATTTTGTGCTCTCCATGTTCATTTTAGTGGGTTGTGTGAATTCAGCCATTGTTTTAGGTTTTCCAATTTATTGAGATACAGTTGTTTATTAGATTCCTAAATAATTGCCTGTATTCTGTGGCATTATTTGTAATGCCTCTTTCTTTTTCTAACCAATGATTTTATTTACTTGTGTCTTTTCTTTGTTAGTCTAGTTAAAGGTTGGTTGATTTTGTTGATCTTTGTTTCAGTGTTTTCCATACTGATTTTAAATCTCTAGTTGATGGATTTCTGCTGTGACCATTTTTATATCTGTCTTCTCCTCATTCTGGGTCGAGTTTGCTCTTGCTTTTCTTGTCCCCCAAGGAGCATCATTTATTTGAAACCTTTTCTTCCCCTCTTTTCCTTTTCTATCCTTTCTTGTTTTTGACTTAGGTACTTTTTTCTCTGAACTCTGAGATGATATTGTTTATGTTGCATCTACAGATTGTGGCAAATGAACTGTTGTTTGCTTCCCTTGCTTAACTTCTGTAAATGACTTCACACATGTTCACTGCTGGGGCCTAAGAAACACACCCCAATTGGTTCTACTTCTCCCTTCACTTATTACATGCTGGATGCAAAGGTATCATTGACCTTCCAATTTCCCAAGGACAGTCACGTGGGATTTTCTCCGGACAAGCCCTCACTGTATTGCCCAGGCCAGCCTCAAACTCCTGACTCTCCCATCACCGGTCCTACAGAGCTGGGTTACACATGAGACCAGCACATCTGACTACTACCAGACTTTTGGACAAGTTAGTTTTTCATCTTGGAATGTGGTAAATAGCTCTTTTCATTCAGAGTTTCCTTTTAAAGGACAGTTTAGCTTAGCATTCTACATTGCTGTAGGCCTTGCTAGTCCTAGTTTGTAAAAATGACATTTGTACATTCTCTCCAACGAATTCATTATCTACACTGAACACGGAGCCCAGGGAGAGTCATGCCTGACTGCATCCACTGCTGTCTCCACTGGGAGGAGCTCAGAGCCAGGCTGCTCTACGCATTCACTTCCTGTTTCTTCACCAATTGAATGAGGAGAGACCACTTAGGAATTGTGAAGGTAGAACAAGAGGGCCAGGAAGGATCGGGGAGCAACCCTTGGCAGTTCTGTGTTCTCCAACCCTACTTGCCCTGAGACACATCCTACTCCTCTGGCTCCCTGGTCATGCCTGTCTGTAACCTTTATTCTCCCAAAGTAGTGGGCAATTAATCTTTCTTTATTTTTTCAGCTCTACATTTGTCTTTAGAAAAGTAGAAATGCATGTAAATAAGAAGCATTTGTTAAAATTCAAATTAAAACTATTACAACTCCATATATTCTTTGAAATAACTGATTTGTAATTGATGCCCATCCATGTTTTAGGTTATGATAGGGTTCTTACTTAACATTTTGCTTGTTTACGTTTAATTACAGATACCTGAGGTGGTTGGGTTTGTATAAGTTTATATGTATAGACCTCGTCATCTTAGTACACTTTTGAAACACTTTTAATCTTTACTCTGTGTTAGCTATGTTGGAATGGAGTAGAGCCAATGATAGACACACATTTATGTCCTTTGTTTAAAACTTATTACCTTAATAGATACATTTCAATTACATTATTGTTAATATTTAATGAACTATAGCTTCTTATCTTTCTAATGTAAAACTCTCCTTGAAAATACTTTTATATCCTTGGGGTAATCAGGATAAAGATATTTTCTTTCCTTCTGAATATTTTAAGACTGTCCCTGGTCCTTAGATACTCCTTCAACTTGTTTTGTGTTGACCTTGTGACTGAAGATTTGTGCTAAGTTTCTAAAAATACCTAACATGGCATTCAGCTAGTATCATTCTGTACCCTGGACAGCTCTCTGTAGCTGGACATGGGTTAGCTGCATTGTGGAAAGGTATCCTCACCATTTCTTGCATAAACAGTCTAAAAACTGGAAACTCTCTCATCACCATTTTATTCATTTCTGTCCACTTATTATAGTTGTATCACAAAATACATTGTGTCACAGCTTCAACCTAAATCATGCAATTGGTTTAATTATTAAATGAGTCTAGAAGGAATGAGGGGGACGGCTACTTTGGATTTAAACAGGAGGCATAGAGAATTCCCCAAAATGAAATTATTAGAATGGGTTATTAAATTATAGAAATTTTACATTCACTTCTTCTAAAATTAGAATTTTGAAAATATTTTGGAAAACATCAAAAAATTTCATAAATCAAGTAGAACATAATACTAGTGAATCTTTTAATTCTTTTGTATATATACCTAACAGAGGAATAGCAAGGTCATGAACCTATCTTTATAGCAGCTCAGTTTGTGATTGCTAAATCTTGGAAACAACCCAAATGTCTACCAACTGGAGACTTGATGAAAAAGATGTGGTTCCTTTAAAGAATGGAGTATTACTCTCCCATAAAAATGATAAGATTGAGTCATTTATACTCAAATGGATGTATCTTGAGGACATCCTCACAAGTGAAATAAATAGGTCACAGATGTGTAAATATTGTATCTTTTGTCTGGTATGAGAAAATAAAGATGTAAATGAGTTCTAAAATGTAGGGTACATATTGTGAAATAGAAAATATTCAAAGGGTAATGGGATATAGGGGTAAATGATGAGGGGAAAATAATGAGATGATAATAAAAAAGAAAGGAAACAAAGCTTATGTGTAGAGGTTGGAGAGGTAGGGTAGATAAGAGAATGGGAAAAATGAGAAGCTGTGTCATATACTGGTACAAATTCTCATTGTTGATTGCAATCACGATGTGTATATGTAATGTACTAATAAAGATTTGAATAAAGAAAATAAATACTAGTGGAGATACATGGCAGCTAATTAACTGATGCAGATTTCCTCAGGATTTCCATAAAGGGGAACCATGGTAGCATTTATGAGATATTTCTCTGGCCTTGTTTGTGGTGTGGTAAGGCCTGTTGCACACGTCATCTGAATGCTTGGAATCCTCACCTAGAATATTTAAGACTCATAGATCTCATTCATATACTTTTCCTCATGCGTGAATAAAAACAAAAGAACTTTCAAAAATAGCTTCAATAAAACATACTGTGGTGTCCACAGGACAGCTGAATCCACTCCTCTCTCTAAAATTCAGAGTCATTTAGTTGAATGCAGAAAGGCATCTCAAAATAGTCTGGTTTAAATGATAACTGGTAATTGGGCAGATATGACCACATGAATGAATTATAGAAAGAAAATATAATTGTATAACTCTTAGCTTTCAAAAAGTACAATTTTCAGATGGAGAGTTTGTTCCACAAACAATGTTGGATACATCTTGGGATACAAAAACAGCTTAAAATGTAAATATCCAAATATTTACATAATCATCGAAAATGGAGAAAAATGTTAAACAGATTAAAAAGTTGTAATGCAATTTCTGCCTGAATTCTGAGCAACTAATACTCTCACCTGCACTCTTTGGATAATTTTTGAGAAAGTTTGGTTCTGGGGCCAAAGTAAAGAATGATAAACTTGGAAAAGAAATAAGGATGGAACATCCAGAAATCATATCATTTGAGAACAGAGCCTTAAACATATTTGGTTAGGTCTAATTGCCTTCAGTAGATTGAAAATTCCACAAATGGAAAACAGTTACACCAATGGAGAAGCTAGATTTGGAAATCTCAGCACTAACAGCCCGGTAGTTCTTGTTACCACTGAAAACACAGTTGACTGTCCCAGAGGTGTGAGACCACACAGTGAGCTCTGTCAGCACCGGGCAAGCTCCTGTTCCGGGTCTCTTGACCGTGTTACTGGAGCGGGGAGAAAAGCCTGACATGTAACTGCGAGCCTTCAACTGATGACTGTTACATACTGTATGGTCCTCGTTGGGGTAAAAGTAAAGATAATACAGCAGAGCTTCAAATGACAGTCCGCCTGACATACAAACAAGTTGAGCTAATTAGCTTAATGGAGATTCACCTGCACTTGTGACCTGTAGTACATAATCAGGTAAACACGTAGATCTCAGCTACACTGACTTAGTTATAAGCAGCCTCGGGAACTGATCGAGTTTGTAAGTGAAGGGTATGTTGCTAATATTGTCTGATTACATTGTAAGAGGCTTTGACGTTTATACCACTGCAATTTTGAACTATTCTTTCCCTCAAAGTAAGATACACTTTCAAAGACATACTTTTTACCTGAAGTTCGAGTTTTGCTTTTGTTTCCGTACTCTGTGGTGGTTTTTAAATGACAGCCCAAGGTGTAGCTCGGTGTTAGAGCGCTTGTCTAGCACGTCCGCACGAGGCTGTGGTCTTGATCCCCAGCACCGCGCATGCCCACACACCCACACCCACACCCACACCCACACGCACGCACGCACACACATGCACACGCACGCACACGCACGCATGCACGTACACACACGCACACATAGGCACACACACGCACACACACTCAGAATCAGTCAATACTGTTCACCTTTCTCAATGTCAGAAAAATTTTAATATAGTTCAGAAGGCCAAATTCTTTAGTAATAAATCTTTGCTGCTATGAAACACAAATATGGAACCATCTGCTGCTTTCAACTCTTTGTATTGTTTGCCTCTTAGTTTTTTTTTTTTTTT
>PVIR01042684.1:0-12122 GCA_004026965.1 Petromus typicus | reverse complement strand
TTATTTGCATAACAAAATACTATTTATGTAAATAAATATTTATTTGCTATTCAAGAAATTATATAGCCACGACAGGCAAATGAGAATTGCAAGGTTATACATACCCCACATATCTATGAGTGATGTCTCCTGACTGCTTAAGACATGGCTGGCTTACAAAGCAATGCCTGAAGTTCAAGATCAGCCTTAGCAAGGTAGGTGATCTCTGCAGGACTGAGATGAGACCACTTAGACAGGCCTTGAATATTGTCTTGAGGGAAAAATTAATCCACCCTGTATATCATGTGCAGTGGTTTCCCCTTGAATAGGCTTGACCTTAGAAGGTTACTTTTTTTTTTCCTTTAAATTCACAATTTAGTCACCACTGTCCCCATGGTGCTGGAACAGAAAACACTACCTAGAGGACAAAGAGGCCCCATATGTGCTTCCTGTTCTTTGGTCACTCTGATTACTATTTTTCTAAAAACAGCAAAGTTCTTGTTATTGTTATTTATAGCATAACTTGAGCTGCATTTGCTCTTTCAAGGTAGATTGGCCATAGGAATTTAATAATAATTTTTCCATTCTAATATTGAAAGATTTGCTATTTATCCTCCAAGGAAAAGAAAAAGCATGGATATATAGATGCATTTACATTTAAACTGTAAACAATTTCATAGTCCATATTTATCCTATCAGCACATTCATATGGAAGTTTATAAAGTAAAAAAATAACTGACTTAGTAATGTAGATATTTTAATACTTAACCTCAAAAATTTTTTTAATAAGCACAAAACTTTAAATAATCTTTCCCAAAATGTGTTGTGCAAAACTGGATTTCAATGTCACATATTTGCATGTACACACATACGCACACACACACACACACACACACACACACACACGTAAACAGTATGTATTGATTTGGAAATGCTTCTTAAATATAAACTGGTTGATTTATTCTAAAACTGCTAAAGTCTGTGCCAATTAACATGAGGAGAATATAGTTTAACACTTTTTCATTAATTATGAAACCAATTAATCCATTTCAAAGGATAAAGTGATAAAACTGGGAATTTTAAAAAAAGGGGAAAAAAAGATCAGAAAATATATTCAACACAAAGAGCTTTGAAGCCACAGACTTAGAAGAACTGGACAGGTTTTAAGCCCTGACTCTCTCCCTTAACCAGCTGTGTAACCATGTGAAAGATACTTGATTTCTTAAGCAGAAAATGGATAAGCCACAAGGTGGTGTGAGTTGAAAACCAATGAATTATGTGAAGACCTTGCACACAGAAGTCCTCAGTGTATCAGCCAGTCAGATCACCTTACTGTCTCTCCTCCTGGCTCCTCATATTTATGAATATGTACTTGCATGGTTCCAGTTGGGTTTCCGCATGCGTTATACTCTTTCTTCACTCAATTATTTTCTATAAAAGTGAGTCTGATTGACATACTCCACACAGCTTAATAGGAAACTAATACTCCTTAGTGTACAGTAGCTTCATTGCACAGTTGCATCTTGGTGGTCATTTGAAGTATTTTCAAATTCTCTCTTTCATAAAGAGCTTTGTATGAACTTCTTGGAACAAATTACTTGTTTGCTTTTAGATTATTTTCAAAGAATCTACTCCCCAATGTGAAATTACTAGATCAAAGAGGAATAATACATTATATCACTTTTTTTTGGGTTTGGTTATAGAACGTTACAGAAAACTTGAACTCATTTTCTATGTTATTTACGATATATAAGCCTACCTTTACACCCTTACATGTCACCAATGGATTTTTATTGCTATTACTTGTTTAATGGGTAAATACAGGAATTGTAACATTCCTTTAAAGTTATTTTATTTAGTTTCCAGAATGCTATGGATTTGAGTATGTTCATTTGCTATCTTTATTTTTTGTCTGCAAAACACGCATTCTACCCTTCTGGTCTTTGTTCTTCCAAATTTGAATTTCCATCCAACCTAATTTTTTAGGACAAGTGTTATAAAATATAATCACTTCTTTTTTAGCATAACTAGGAATCTTTGTCATACGACTCAGAGCACTTTCTCTTACTCCACTTTACTATTGCTTCACTCACTATTCCCTCCCAACTTGATAGACTTTAGTGGACCTTCAAATTTCTAGTGCAAGAATAATCCCCAAAATTATTTAGTGCTTAAATCTCTGGTTAGTCTAGAATATTTGTAATGCCAATTTTTCTTAATAAATGGAAGACACAGGACAGCAAATTTATATCTATAATTTACATATATAGATAAAGCTTTAGCCAAATAATTTTGGACTCAATATACAGATGGGATAGAGCAAAGTACATAAGATCATATCAGAGGGTGAGCTCTGGCTATCTTTTCTGTATTCTCTTACGTCACTTGGCTGCTCCCTATCCTTTCTTTAGGAGCACATCTAACTTCAGACATGTCCCATCTCAGTACTCAGTGGCTTACCAATAAGTTAGTAGTCCTACCATTGTGGTTTTTGGTTATGTCTTCAGAGGTGATTGTTATTCATTTTCTGGATGCTAGGACTGAAGACAATGCCTTGTCTTTGCCCTTTTTGACACCCCACAGGGAGAGTTGTTTGTTTCCTCAAACTGAAACTCATTCATGGAAGATGCGCTGTGTTTTGAACTTTTGGCTGACTGTAGAAACTGCCATTAGCCTTAGAGACTATGGATTCATTCTATCAATTATTAATAAATTAATACTCTGCCATTATAGTCCAAAGCTGGAAACTCTGCCTTTATTTTTCAGAGAAAAGAGATATAAATATCACCTATATAAGGAAATGCTCTTATTTGCCAAATTGTAAAAAGTAAAGACTCACTTATATGCATACATGTGATTTAAATCTTGTCCCCCCATTTTGGGAAAATTACTTTGTCAAGTGAACAGGCATATTGAAGATTGTGCTCTGAAAGAAAAGAGGTCAGAGGAGAAATTAGGAAAAAGATAGCTGGCAATCATCTGCAGACACAGGTCAGTACATGTCACCCTGCACTTAATCAGGATTAATATTTTTTTTGAGGAGACATATTGGTGGGAAAGTTAACTTCAGTTTCCTACTAAAGAAGTCTTATTAGTTTTAAAAGTCAAAGTGGCAGAACATCTATGTACAGAGATGATTCCAGTTCATAAAACTAAATTTGACACTAGGCAAGTGAATCTAAAGTTCATTGATTTTGACACTTTAGTAGTAATTTTAGCACTTTATTATGCTAAAATATTAGATGATTTTATATAATGAATAATTATATAAAAATTAGAACTGGAGAACTGGAAAAAATAGAAGAAAAACTAAATTGCCTTAATTCCAGAAATAAAATTATAAACATGTGAATAGATTTAATATATCCTTCAATTCTTTTATACTTACAGAAGCACATTAAAAAGTTAACTCATATACAATATATTTACTTTCCATGCTAACAAACACGATTTTGTTGTGAATACCATACCATTTATATGATGTAGGAGTTTTAGTACTTAGTAATAGTTTCATGCGGTCAATCCTAGGTACCATGTGCCCGATATCTTAATACATTGTGAAGAGATGTGAGCCTCAGGACACTTTCCTTCTGTGTTTTATATTAATGTGTACGATGTCCTAAAATCTTATTTAAACTATGTTAACGCTTCTCCTTTCAAGTAACTGTGCAGAGTTTAAAAAAAAAAAAAAAAAAAAAAGCTGATGCCCAGCAAAGCACTTGATATAAAAGTGTTTTCTGCTAAGATTTCAGTTCAGTGACCTGGATCGTGGCAGTTAGGTGAGGTTGTCTCCCGAGGGGTTCCAGCGCCACCCCGGGGCGAGGAGTCAAGTGCACTTCTGGATTTCTCTGCAGGGTGCTTGGCCTTGTCTGAGCCTGGCCTCCTCTCTGGTGACCCTGCTCTGCTTCCCAGCTGGTGTGAGGTCAGCAGCTTTCCTGCATCAGAGCCCACGGGATCTAGACCGCAAGTTCTGACGCTGAGAGCTAAATTTTCTCTTTCAAGTTTCCGAGTTGATTATTTTATCCTCATCACGAACATCATGAGAAAGCTGACTGAGACAGGCCCTCAAAGATCTTTTAAGGATGAGTATGTACTGACCTGTTTCCTTTCATTTTGATATGTAAGATTTTGTTTGAAGTAGGCCTGCCTGAGGTTTTATTTAATTATTTTATTTTATTTTTAATTCATCTTACCTTATCTTAATGATCTGACTAGTTAGCTATAGAATTTTTATCCAGTTTCATCCATATAAAATGTACGATATTTGCATCAATATTTTTTGTCTGAAAGTTTTGAAATATTAGATAAGGATAATATATGTTGCAGGATAAATTCTATAGAAATTTTGTTCATAAATCCACTGAAATTTTCCTATGAGGAATCTTATTATTATCATACGTATTTATTTTCCTCCTTGGAATGTGGGATAAATAGAAAATGTGTTTTATCTAAAGACTCTTCAATGGGTAAGGAAAAAATATGGCAGTGTTATAAACCACATTGCATATATTTGGCAAGAAACAAAGAATTACAACCCCTTAACTTCATTTCTGTAAAGAGGAAAAAAGAAAAATTAAGTATTTCTAAAAGATGTACAAAAGGTTTCAGACCAGGCAGTGTCTTGGTGAGCAGAAACAAAGTTATCTAAGTAGAATTTTCTAATTTTTTCATTGCAGAAATGAGAAGAATGGAAATAGATCGATGCATGAAAGTGAGAACTTGCTTCATGCTCACAAAATTATGACAGCCTAACGTTTCAGAAAACTAGTCTGATTTTGGGGGTGATAAGGCAGGCCAGGTATAGGTATATGGTTTTTGAGGCACCCATGAGAAAAGGCCTCTTTCACAGACTTTTGAACAGAAATAATTCTCATGAGAGAGATCACGTTTCCCATGCCAACAACAGAGCAAACGAGTATGGGTTAATTCATGAAAGTGTGTCTGGAGAACAGTGAGTAATTGACTCTTGTGAGCAAAATTAAATAAAAATATTGTGATTACATTGTTCAGAAGGAATGCACATTGTTGAGATGGCTCAATATTTCTATTTTTATGGGAATTAGTAGGCAAGAAAAATGCAAAAATGAGATGATTAATATGTATGTGCAAAGATTTGGCTCCTGATAACACCCATATGATAACATCAGGTCTACTCAGCACATTAGCAAGATTTGGCAAGATGTGTGATTTGTCTTAGCAACTTCCCAAGGAAATGAAGTTTGGCTGATGCAAAGACATCTTAGGAAAGGCCAAATCTGCATATTATTAACATTTGTGTTGGGATCCCAAAAATGGGTATAGTTGAACCTAAAGTGAATGTTATAAAAAATCTCCACTTGCTATAAAAGTGTGAAACCATATGAAGGAAGAAAAAAAAAATTCTATAAGCACAAATGGCTGGTGTCAAAACTCATACCAGCCATTTTCTATGCAGCAGCTGCCCCTGCATGGTAACCAGCTAGCTATTTGGTTAGGAATGTTTGTTTCTCACATCAGAATTTAAAATACAGGGTAGAAAATACTGTGAAAGCACTCATGAAAACGATGTGTGCTTTTCTTCCTCTGGGACAGGGTTAGACTTAATGTGGATATGTAGATACCCAGGAAGTAGGGTGAGGGTAGCCCAATTTCGGGGTCCAAGTACACTGATTTTCCTTCCCAGAGTCTGGACTGATGTCAGAATGTGGGATATGTTCAAACTTAGTATGAATGTATAGATATCCTGGAAGTGAAGTGCTGGGGACCCAAAATTTTACATTTATTTTTATGTTTTTTTAAGAAGTCTTTGATAATTTTAGAATAAATTTTGTTTTAGGATTCTGGGCCTATATTGAAGTACAGGGGCTGCATTGAAGTGTATCAGATGCAAGACCTCAAGTATTATGGTTCATACAAGTATCTAAATATTGGGTTGTAGCTATTAGGGTTAGGTTTGGGGTTAGTAATAGTGTTGAAGTGCAAGTACTCAAGTGTTGGTGTCCAAGTAGCATAGGAACAGTTCTAGGCATGGATAAGAGAGGAGGTTCCAAAGGATTATCCTACAGAATTTTGCTTTGGACTTAGGGTTTGTGTAGGTCTTAGGTTTAGTATTATAATTTGGAGCTAGTGTAGAGTTAGGAATAGTTTTTCTAGGAATAATTTTGTAAGTATCCAAGTATTGCAATGAGAATTTTAATATTAGTGTTAATATGAATGGTAATGTTGGGGCTCAAGTAACCAAGAACTGGGGTTCTGGTGTTAGAGTTAATGGTAGTAGTATGGTTAAAGATAGAGTTAGAGATAGTTTTGGGTAAAAACACCAAAGAATTTGAGTGTAGGCATTGGTGTTAATGTTAGGATTATTGACAGTGTTTGTAGGCAAGTACCTGAGTATTATGGTATGGGTATTGGAGTTCTGGATATGCTTAGGATTATAGTTATGCATAGGAAAATTACTGGACTGCAAGTATACAAGTATTAGGGTGCAGGTATTAGGCTTAAGCATAGCATTACAGTTAGGGTTAAGGATTGTGTTTGTGTGCAAGTTACCAAGTACTGGGGTACAGACATCACTGCTAGAGTTTTGGTTAGACATAGTGTGAGGATGTTAGTATCTGAGTATTTTAGTGAGCTATATAGGTTTAAATTCGTATTGTAGTTTGAATTAACATCATGGATACTGTTGGCATGCAAGGACACAAATAGTGGCATAATCCTTACTAGGTCTATTGTTAGTAATAGTTTTAGGATGCAAATATCAAAGTGTTAGGATTTGATATCATGACTGAGATTAGGGGTAGATTTAGGGATAGCACTGAAATTCAAGCTCCGAAATATCAAGGTTTGGATATTAGGATTCTTACTAGTGTTTGGTATAGGGTCAGGATGTACATACTTGAGTATTAGGTTAGTGTAATGTATACTGTTGGGGTAAAAGTAACCAAATATCAGTGTACAGCTATCACAATTATGGATAGGGTTATAGATATGGGTATTGTGGGGTGCAAATACCAGTAAATTAGGTTATAAGTATTCAGGTTTAGAGAAGGATTAGAAAAGTGGTTTGAAATGTTGTTGAAATGCAAATTTCCAAATATTGGAGTGCAAGTATTGGGGTTAGGTTCAAAACTAGGTATAGAAGGATTCTGGGGAGTTAGCTTAGTGGTTCTGGTGCTTGCCTTATAAGCCCAAGGTCCTGGGTTCATTCTCTGGTAACCATGTACAACAATGCTGGGCATGATGACTCATGCCCACCAGCAATCAGAACCACGTATCACAATGCTGGGCATGGTGGCTCACACTTGTAATCACAGCACTCAGGAGGTAGTGACAGGAAGATTGGTGAGTTCAAGACCACCCTGAACTACAAAGTGAGACCCTGTCTCAAAACAACTTAAAAAAAAAAAGATTAGGGATAGTGTGAAACATGAGTATTGAATACTAAAGTGCAGCTATTAAGGTCATTATTAGAATTACAAGCAGTAGAGTTATGGAAATTATAGAGGTACAAGTACCTGAGTTTTGAGATTTGAGTTATGAATTTAGGAATAGGATTAGAGTCAGGGTTAGGGTAATGGACAGTGTCAGTGGGCAATACCCAGAGAATGAAGTGTGAGTATTAGGGTTACATGTATAGGTAAGGTTAGTGTTAGTAGTAGTGTTGGGGTGCAAATAGTCAGAAATTAAGGTGTGAGAGTTGAATTAGATTTGTAAATAGTGCTAAAATGCAAGTGTATTGGATTTGTATGTATTAAAATTGTGGTTTAGGATTAAGAATAGGGATAGTGTTGGGGTGCAAGTACCCAAGAAGTGGTTGCAAATATTTGTGTTAAGATTAAAATTAGGGATAGTTTTGCATTGCAAATACCCAAGTATTGGTATGTAAGTACGAGTGCTATGGTTAGGTTTAGGTGTAGTGTTAAGTAGAGTGGTATGCATCAATTTACTGAGTTTGGGAGTACAGGCATTATAATTAGGGTTAAGGTTATGCTTGGAGATAGTCTTGGAATGTAATACATAGTATTGGAGTTAGAGTATGAGGGTAAGGCTTACTTTTAGTGACTATATTGGGGGGTGCTATTGCTGTAGATAGTTAAGCTAATTACATAGCTTGTAAGCAGATAGAGCTGGCCCTTGAAAATCCAACATGTAGGACAGCAACAGAGCCAATTTGGAAGACATTCAAGAAGCCAACTGGGAAGACAATTGAGACACATGCACTGAAGATTGTCACCGCAAAGGAGCTAAGCTACCATGTCCATGTAGGATAAATATCAGTGATTGATACTCTAAATAGATATCAATCTCCTTGTTGTGCATGTGTGGGGTCTTGACTCATCCTTTCCAGGAAAGATACCAAATGGAAATCCTGGTAGCTTGTTATGCGATTTGCTTCCCTCCTGGATCTCCCTATAATCAATATTACTGAAGTGACTACTTACATTGTTGCTGGTTGATGATAGTTTTGTTCCACCTTGAATCTGCTTCACCTCATGGTTTTGCTCCATAAAAATCCCCTGGGAAGCAAGGTTTGGAAGTCACCCACTTTTGGGGATTCCTTCTGTTCCTTTTAGGAAGAAGCTCTTTTTTTAATCAATAAACTGTTCCTACTCTTAACTGCCATTATTCCTAGAACTCATTGTTCAATTTTTAGAGAACACCATCCATGTTTCAGTTAT
The DNA here is from genome assembly GCA_004026965.1 of Petromus typicus. Lineage (NCBI taxonomy): Eukaryota > Metazoa > Chordata > Mammalia > Rodentia > Petromuridae > Petromus > Petromus typicus. The sequence goes on along the minus strand of PVIR01042684.1, from coordinate 3,486 downwards.
CTAGAAAGTTGGGAGTTATATTTCCCTTGTTTGGATTATTTTACTTTATTTAAACATCATTTTTGGGTTTCTTATTGCCCAGTACCATTATAATTTGCATCTAGATGTCCCCCAAAAACTTCATTCAGTTAGGTGGAGCTTTTCAGAGATGGTTGGACTTAGAATATGTGATGTTGGGATTAACTCATGGTGAGATGAAAGTACTTGAGTATTTGGGTATAGGCATTGGGATTAGAATTATTGAAAAGGTTAGGGTTATGGGTGGTATTGATGTACAAATACCCAGGAAATGGGGATTCAAGTATTAGGTGTAGGGTTAATTTTAGGGTTGAACTAGTTTTATGGTGTTATAACCTAAGTATTGTAGTGTGGGCATTAGGGCTTAGGATAGAGTTCATTTTAGGAAACAAGCACCCTTGCTATGGGGTGCAGGGTTGGGTTTAGTTATAGGGTTACAGTAAGCATTAGAACTGACCCTTGAGATTGTGTGTAAGTGCCTGATTACTGAGGTGGATTTAGGATTAGGGCAAAGATTAGTGTCGGGATGCAAGTACCCAAGTTTTTGAGACTTACTATTAGGGTGTTAGAGTTAAGAATATGTTTGGATGTAAGTACCTGAGTACTGAGATGAAGGTTTAGGGTTAGATTTAGAGTCAAAGGTGAGGATTAGTGATAACATTTGCATGCAAGTGCCCGAGATTTAAATAAAGGATGAGGATTAGGACTAGGGTTAAAGTTGGGGTTAGTGATATTGTAGAAGGGCAAGTACTCAAGAACTACAATTCAGGATAATATGTCAGGATACATGCTACTTGACAACATTAATACCTTAAAAATATAGATGTAACCAATACTGTATAAATATTTCCTAAGTGCAAAAAAAAATAAAACAGCAAGAAAAAATAATGAATATTTATTTACATCTTCAAAGTTGTTCAGTAGGGGAAGTAGTACATTGATAAGGGGACCAGTCTGTCTCCTTGTAAAAGCAAAGCTTGCTCTGGGACCAGCTCCATCAGAATCTTTGAGAGTTTATTAAAAACACAGACTTTCAGGTCCCACTCTCAAAATCTACATTTTAACAAAATTCAAAATTCTCAAGAGAAATAGATATTATTATTTATTGAAAAGCACCATAGTAACTTTTTTTGAAAATCTTCATTCCTTTCTATCTTAAAAACCATTGTAATAAGAGCTGCTTACACATCTCTGTACCTCAGAAAATTTGGTGCTTTATGATTCTAAATTTCTAGCATTGGGTGACAAAGAGATTTCTGGAAAGGAAAACAAATCCTCAACTCATTGCTCTTCTCTCAAAAAGAAAGGAAGGGCAAAGAAGGAAGAGAAAATAAAGGTGTTCAGAAGGATGTGGAAAATTAAAAGGAGCAGAGGGAAGATGCTTTCAGAGTGTGAGTGACTTGTTCAACTGTAGTTTGCTAGGGCTAGTTGTATTAGCCAGTTGTCATGACACTGGGGCAAAATACCCAATGCACCCAACTTGAAATGGAAAGGTTCAAATGAGCCTACAATTCGGGTGGGTTCAATCTTACCTTGGCTGATTCTGATGGATGAATGGCAAGATGAAAGTGCCTGGCAAAGGACAGTTGCTCACCCTGACAACAACCTGGAAACAGGCAGAGAAAGACAGAGAGAAAGATCTAGGGACCAGAATCCACTCTTTCCAACAACAAATGGGATCTTATCGTACAGAAAAGCTTCTGCACAGCAAAAGAAACCACCAGAAGAGTGAAAAGGGAACTCACAATATGGGAAAAGAATTTTACCAGCTGTTTCTCAAAGGGCTACTCTCTAGAATATATAAAGAGCTTTAAAAAGTCAGCCCCCTCACAAATTTAAAGACCCAATTAAAAAATAGGCACCTGAAATGAATAGACACTTTTCAGAGGGAGAAGTAAAAGCAGCCAAGAAGCATAAGCAGCCAACAAGATATGAAGAAATGCACAACATCACTGGTCATTTGAGAGACACAGGTGAAAACAACACTGAGATTTCATCTTACGCCACAAAGAATTGCTGCTGCTTTGAAACTAACCAGCAACAGATGCTGGCCAGGCTGCAAGTATGATGGAACCTTTCTCTACTGTTGGTGGGAATGCAGCCTGATACAACCACTGTGGAGATTTCTCAAAAAGGTAGGATTAGAGGTCCAATTGACCCTGCTTTTCCTATGCGAGGTATACACACAAAAAAAATTTAAAAATTCATGTCACAGAAACATATGTGCTCCCATATTTGTAGCAGTTCTGTTTGTTGCTAAATCTTGAAAACAACCCAAATTCCCACCAACTGCAGACTGGATAAAGAATATGTGGTTTTCTACAAAATGGGATACTATTCAGCAATAAAGAGTGATGAGATTGAATCATTTATACTTAAATGGACGTACCTAGAGGACATACTCATAAGTGAAATAAATAGATCATATATATGTAAGCCTTGTATATTTTCTCTAATATGAGAGACTGAAAATTTAAATGAGCTTTAGAATGCATGATAGATATTTTGAAATAGAAAATATTCAAAGGGAAAAGGGGTTAGGTATAAATAACAAGGGGAAAGAAAAATGCAATGGTAAAAAAAAAAAGAAACAGAGCTTATATACATAGGAGGCAGGGGCATATAGGGTGAGCAGGGGAATTGGGAAAAAAGAGAAGTAAGTTGTGTCATATACTGGTACAAATTCTCCATGTTGAGTGTTATTATGATGTGTATATAACATGTACCAATGAAATTATCTTTAAAAATGGATCACTCTTCCAAGTCACAGTTCCAGGTCATCTATTTTGATTGAGTCTTATCACCTAAAAGCACTTTTGGCTATCAACTCATCAGTGGAATCTAGTGAATACAGTAATCCTGTGTTCTGGTCATATCCTCAAAGCCCCACTTTTGAGCGCATGAGATTTAGGAAGACATTCTAAACTATAACACCACTGAAAATCAAACAACAAGAATTGTTCAAATGCTGTATTCTCTTGAAAACAAATTACTTATTTTGTTAGAATCTGGATTGATTTACTCGGATTCAGGGTTTCAGAAATAATATTATTATACTACTAATATACTATACTATTGTTAATGATAAAAACAGGCCAGTTCAGAAAACACTTTAAAATCTCTGATCTTTGAATAGTGGGCTGATGAACTATTCATTTTCTATAATTGTTTTCTATCACCTCACCTGTATATGATGTGATTTGACAATTCAAGAGGCTTGCTTTTTTAAAAAGGTATTTCTCTCTAAACTTAATAAATGATTTGTGGTTCTAAGTCACCACCCTGAGCGTTAATATGAACTTCAATAAGAGTCAAGTACAGATAAGCTAAGAAGCTTCAGCTGTTGTTTTTCCCAGTTGAAGAGGGTATTTTTATTTTTGCACACAGTGCTAGCTTCTTGCTTTATATTTAATCCTATCAAATTTGAGGCAATCCAAATAGGTAATAAAATGGATGACATTCCCAGAA